>JAODAL010026583.1:0-56504 GCA_025379985.1 Phyllomedusa bahiana | reverse complement strand
TCCGGGGTCGGGGCGGGGGTGCGGGTTTTTCAGCTTTTAATATAAGCTGAACCCCGGGGCCGATCGGGGGAACTTGCTTTAGGAGTTGCGCGATCCTTCAGGTATCCATCCGTCCAGGTGCGTTAACCCCCAACGACCTGGACGTATGGATACGCCCAAGGTCGTTAAGGGGTTAAAGAGAACATGTCACATAGTTTTTGCCCCCCTGGCTGAGGACAGAACAAGTTAGTGACAGACCTGCTGTTTCCAGCGCTGTGTCCCTTATTATGTAAGATGCTGTAGTTTACGTGTATTTAATGCTCAAATCTGCAGTTTTCAGCCAGAAGAGTCATTTGAAGAGTCCTTCAGTGTCTCAGTTTTTTTCAAACCCTGCCAATCGGAGGCTAGCCCCGCCCACCTCAACTGACAAACCTATTACTTTGAATAGGTAGAAACATGTGAATAACTGTCATGGGGGGGAACTAGCCTTTGGTGGGTGGAGCTAACACCTGCTCATGAATAAGATTTGAGGGGTAAATGCTCTAAAACTGCTGCATCTTACAGAATAAGGGGCACAGTGCTGGGAACAGCAGGTCTGACACTAGCTTGTGCTGCCCTCAGCAAGGGGGGCACAACCTATGTGACAGGTTCCCTTTAAAGTGTAAAACAAAAAATATTAAAAGTTCAATTTGCCCCCTTTTGCCATTTTACAAACCATAAAAATAAAATAATAAAGTTACACATATTTGGTATTGTTGCAACCAAAAAACTCCAATCTATTAAAATATAACATCACTTATCCCATTTGCTGAACACTGTAGAAGAAAAAAAATTCCAAACGTCGAAATTGCGGGTTTTTATTTGGTCATTTCACGTTCCCTAAAAATTGGAATAAATTGAATCAAAATAGTCTAATTTATTCCAAACGGATAGCAATAAAAAGGCCGCTGTGTCTTAATCAATGAGAAACGATGCCACAGCGAAATCACGGGCTCCCGATCGGTTGTCATGCCAGCTAGAAGCCTTGTGAAGGCTTCCATCACCACCATGTTTTCTATTTTACCACTTCCTGCCCCAGACAGGAAGTAGTAGAACCGCCATCTTTGTAAACCCTAATGCATTGTTTTTAATGCATTAGACTGTATAATGGTGAAGTACCCTAGGGGGGACTCAAAGTCAAAGTAAATGTATGTATTCCAAACTGGTAGTAATAAAAAGTACACTTCAGCCTGCAAAAAATGCTGCCTTACTCAAGTCTGTAGGTGTTAGTACAAAAAGTTATTGGTCGCAGAAAATGGCACAGTTGCACGAATTTCAAAAATAGAACATTTTGGGAATTTTTTGACGGTACCAAAACATAATGAAAACTGTATATATTTCACATTGGCGGATTCATATCAACCTGTAGAATACAGAGAACACATCATTTTTACCGAAGATTAAACGCCGTAAAAACAAAACCCCCGCAAACATGGAGCAGGTACATTTTTTTCACATTTCGCCTCATTTAGAATTTGCGGTTTCCCAGTATGTTCTATGGTATTATGAATAACACCATTAGGAAGTAAAGCTTGTTCCATAAAATAAAATAATTGCAAACAATGCCGTATATTAGCAGTGCACAGTTACTGTCCAGCCGATTGGATTACCTTGCTTAGTCTCCCCTATATCAATCAAAAAACGTACACTTAGGCTGTATGGACAAAAATTGAACTTTACTTCATTTTTATAAATTGGTGCATAATAAGACCATTAGTTATACATGATCGAACACCTTAGGCATTGAAAACATATGAAAAACGTGGCCAGTACTTAGCTGTATAAGTTCTCCTGTTTAGGAGGTGAGTGATAGTCCCATATGTAGACTAGTCGAGCCGATATGCTGAGTTGCAGCCGGAGTGCGCCATGCATTGACGCGACGTGTTCCTGAAGCACGCCTTCCTTTCTCAAGCATGCGTTGTAAAGGCACGTCATCCTCTTTATTCACTGACCATGATACACAGGTGTGCATGTCATGTTATCTATACTAAAAACACTATTACTAACATCACTGTTAAAAACAATATAAATATCTCAAGCTTAGAGGACATGAAAAAGGTATAGGAGCATATTTTTTTATAGTGCAAAAGTTACAAATAGCAACGTAGATTCAAAGACTCATTTAACCCTTTGGTGCAATTGTATCCTTTTGTTGCATCCATTACGCCTCCCTCTGTAGTAACCTAGTTTTATTTTGGCATATATTGAGATGTTCACTTGTTCAAGTACACACCAACGTAAATCACAGATGTTATGTTGGTATTCATGAAATGTTTCGCTACAGTTTTTCACCAAATTTTTTGGGTGTCTGAGCTATCTTTTTTGTTTTTAAAATTTCTAATAGCACTTTTATGTTCCCCTATCTGATTTTTCACTGGGCGGTGGTTCTGTCCTATATACCATTTGCTACATGGACATTTTAACATGTAGATTACGTTGTTGCTAGTGCAACTAAAGTATCCTTTTAATGGTATATCATATCCCTGATGTGGATGTTTAGTTGTTGAACCTTTAAAAATAGCGGAACAGTTGTTGCACGATAGACAAGGATGTGTCCCATTACGTTTAGTCCGAAGGATTTTTTGTCTGGAAAACTGTGTAGGGCGCAAATCAGAGTGTATAAGGCTATTGCCTTTTCGTTTTACCACGTTTATATATGAAACGTGGTTTGTCCCTAAACAGCCTTATACACTCTGCCTTCCGAAACGTCGCGTCATTGCATGGCGGCACTGGGCTGCAACTCAGCATGATCGGCTCCTACTAGTCTACTATGGGACTATCACTCACCTCCATAAACAGGAGAGCTATACAGCTAAGTACTGCCACGTTTTCATATGTTTTCATTGCCTAAGGTGTTCGTCATAGAACTATGTCTTTTATGCACCAATTTATAAAAATGAAGTAAAGTTCAATGTTTTGTCCATACAGCCTATGTGTACGTTTTTGATCCATAAAATAAAGTGCCTCATGTCTATGTAGGTGGAAAAAACGAATGTGACAAAAAAAAAATGTCCTTCGCGTTCAGGGGTTAAGTAAAGTATGGCCAGGGGCATAACTAGAATTCATAGGGCCCCATAGCAAAATTAGATGGGGTCCCTCCACCTTACTGATTACAAACTGAAACGGCAGCATAAGTGGCAATAATTAAAGGTATAAAAAATACTGCTTTATATGAGAGAACCCACATAGCAGTGCTGGAGAGTAGAAAACCATCAACTACTTGTTCCCTACAAAAAGGAAACCTGTATCTTGTACATGAGTCTGGCCTCCTAACTTTTGTACTATTTTTTTTTTTCTTTCCTCCAGAAAGTCATCCAGAAATTTCAAGCAAGCCGCAGCGGAGTCCACAGCAGAGGAAGGTGACCAGCAGCAGAAGGAGATGGAGCCCGAGGCTAACACATCTGCCCTGGCCACTCAGGAAGCAGAGGAGGAGACAGAAGAGCTTGTGCAACCTTCATTGGTGGGCTCAGAATATACTGTAGACGAAGTAATACCGGCAGCAGCATCGGTAGAAGACCCCGCAGCTTCCATTATTACTGTAACTGTTGGTGCTGTTCCAGAGCCTACCCCTCCAGCATGTCCTACCCCCCCTGTCCACACCTTTTCACACCGTGGCTGGAGTCGAAGAACCCCCCGTATAAGGGACAGAAAATTTGACCTGGAACACCAAACTCTGTCCTATATACGACGGGTCAATGGCAATGACGACATCGACTTCTTCGGCTACGATGTCTCATCTCGCTGTCGCCAGATGCGGCCTGAACGCCGGGACCATTTCAAGTCGTTTGTCCACGCCATGGCGACAGTCTTTGACTTTGCTGAGCCACTGCCCGAACTCGGGGATCTTATCAACACAGTTAGGTCGGTGACTGGGCTTCGAAAAGCCCCTCCTCACTACCCCCAAGACCGCTGGTAATTTCCTCATTCAGCCAGACAGAATTTGTCTATTAGTAAAAAATACATTTTTATATTGAATTATTTAAATGCGTGTTACGGTTCTCTTTGGTATATAATATGTAGAGTACTGACTTGGTGTCTGTCTGTCTCTATACTTATACCTCTATTTTTGTATAAACAAATTGGGGCACATTTACCAAGTCAGTTGCACCAGAAATCTGGCACAATTTGCACCAAAAATAATGTCGTACCTTCTTTACACCATATTTATTATGTGTTTTGGACAGTTTCCAGACACTTCTGCACGTTGTCTGTCAAAAGGGGTGTGGCATTGCTAAAAGGGGTTTGTCTTCATGAAAAGGGGTGTGGATTAGCGTGTGGGGTCTTGCACCAACATTGCGGTACAGTTAGTAGCACAAAGTCAGTCAACTTTATAAAAGGTGTAAAGTTAGACTTGGCAGTTCTGACATGCATCTGATTTATCAACACTATGATAAATGTGGAACAGGCTAGTCTAAGTTTACACTAACAGACAGTAATGATAAATTTGCCCCAATTTTTATATGTATATACGAGGGCTGTTTCGCTTTCGCCCGGACTTGGCAATAAAACAAACCCGGAGAATTTTTTAAACATTTTTCTTTTATTCTTCAACACTTATTAAACATTTTCAATATAGTTGCCTCCAATTGTAGCACGTTTTTTGGCTTGACAGATCCATTTTTGAAACCACTGATTTTGACATCAATTTCAGCAGTTCCATAAATCCAATAATAGGTTCTTCTCCAGTTTTGAAGTTCATTCCACGCAGGGGTTCTTTCAGCTTTGATAACAACCAAAAATTGCATAGGACAAGATCTGGTGAACAAGGAGAATGCCCGTGATTGAATGCTTTCAACAATTCCTTGTACCAGTCCACATGACTTTTCTTTAGCTCATCCGTCAGCAGCCTTGGCACCCCGCGAGCTAACTTCTTGCTGAAACCCAAATCATAATGGAGAAGACTTGTAGAAAGAGTTCCCAGCTCCATCTGCCTCTTCCCGATTGTCACACGACCATCACTTCTTAGCAATTCATGGACTTTGTCTGGATCTTTTGACGTCCGAGGCCTTGGCTTACGATGTTCGTCATCACAGCTGATAGGACCAAAACCAATCTGTGACAGTTGTTTTAGATTGACCATCATCACCGGAATTTAATCTCTTGCAAACTGTGAACACCCCGAAAGCCACACCAAAAGTAATGCAGCATGAACACTCGAAAGTCAGGTGCTGATGGCACTGGTGTATCACTCGCTGGTGAGTGCATCGATTTGCTTCTCCTCTCCAGCCTGGGAAAATTAGAAAAATTATTAAACAAATGTGAAATACGCATGAAATACTAAAGTTTGGGAGGAAGTCGAACTTCCCTCGGATTTATGTGGGTGTGTATATATCTGACATGAAATAAGAATAAGTCTTACCCATTAGGTAAATTAGGATTAACAAAATTATTTATATTTGCCAAATTCCAGAAAAATTAGGGAAATTTTTTTAAAGACCTTTTTATTAGTCAAAAGTTTACATACACTTGGAGTACTATTCCTGTATACACTTTGGGACAGCCCATATGATGAGGTCATGTCTTTGGAAGCTTCTGATAGGTTTATTAGCAACCAGGGCCGTTCCTAGGGGCGGGCGAGGTGGGCCATCGCCTGGGACACAGCGGCTCCGCGCACCCGAGCCCGCCCCGAAAGTTAGCCCTTGACTCTGCGCGGCCGTTGTAACACGGCCACGCAGAGTCAGTCAGCAACTGCACACACACTGTGCAGCTGCTGCTACAGGGAGAAGGCAAAACGGATAGTTACCATCCTGCCTTCTCCCCTGTATGTATCAGCGTCGCAGGGGGAGTGATGCACAGCTTTCACCATGCCCTGTACAACGCAGAGCTGCTGACCGAGGAGATCCCTGAGAGCTGGGTGACAGCAGAAGCGGCGTGATGACGTCATGCCACTTACACTGCTCAGCAGCTTCCGGACCTGGATGTGCGGACCATGGCGAGGTGAGTGTTTTTTATTTTTTTTATTTTATTAGCTGTAGAGGCTACTATCTGTCTACATGGGTGCTACTATATGGCTACATGAGGGCTAACCTGACTACATCGGGGCTACTACACAACTATAGGGGGCTACTAAACCGGCTTAATGAGGATATTTCCACAAACTATAGGGGGCTACTACCTGGCTACAAGAGGGCTACTACACAACTATAGGGGGGCTACTACCTGGCTCCATGGGGGCTACTACACAACTATAGGGGACTACTACCTGGCTACATGGGGGCTACTACACAGCTATAGGGGGCTACTACCTGTCTACATGGGGACTACTACACAGCTATTGGGGGCTTCTACCTGGCTACATGGGGCTAACCTGGCTACAGGGGGGTACTACATAGCTATAGAGGCTGCTGCCTGGCTACAGGAGGCTGCTACCTGGCTACAAGGGACATATTACCTTTCTACAGGGGGCTACTACCTAGCTACAAGTGAAATATTACATGGCTACAGGGACCACTATCTGGCCACAGGGGGCTACTACATGGCTCCAGTGGGCTACTATGGGCTACTTTCTGGCTACAGAGGGCATATTACATGGCTACTATATGAGGTGCTATAGATGGGAGTTTGTATAGAGATGGGAATTGGTAGAGACGTGCTGATAAAGTGAGGCGTCTAAGTTGTTTGTTTTGTATATTCTACAGTGAAGAGTTGTGGCCGGGAGCAGTCATCATGGCGGTCTGGGACAGATTGAGGAGATGAAGAAGAGAAACAGAACAACTCTTCAGAGACGTCTCCTGTGAGTCCCTGGATGTAACTTTACTATAATCATTTATATGTCTGCAGAGCCTGTGTACAGCTGGTATCCATCTCTGTATGGTCACTGTATAGTGATAATATAGGTTGTAGTATAATGGTTTGTTTTCAGTAATGGTATGTTGTATTATTCAGTCACTAGGTGATGGTGATATGTGGTCATGGTGTGGCGGTATTATTTGGTCACTATGTGCTGGTGATATGTGGTCTTAATAGGATATTGTTACTATTAGCCTGGGATTCTGGGTTTTGTGTAGCAGTGTTATTTGGTAATTGCATGACTATTATTTAGTAGTTTTATACGTAGCACATTGTGTTAAAGCTTTTTGTATATTTGGTTGACGGTGATACAATATGTTGCATTATGTTATGATGGGGGGGCAAATTTCTTCATCTCACCCTGAGTGCAGTTTAGCCTAGGAACGGCCCTGTTGGCAACATATCTGTGGATATATTTCATTGCACATCAGAAACACACTACTTCTGTGTGTACCATCATGGGAAAGTCTAAAGAAATCAGCCAAGATATCAGGAAGAGAATTGTGGACTTGCACAAGTCTGGTTCATCCTTTGGTGCAATTTCTAGATACCTGAAGGTGCCTCGTTCATTTGTAAAAACTATTAAATGCAAGTTCAAACAAGATGGGAATATCCAGCCATCATACCGCTCAGGAAGAAGACGGGTTCTGTGTCTCAGAGATGAATGTGCTTTGGTCTGACATGTGCATATCAACCCAAGAACAAAAGCAAAAGACTTTGTGAATATGCTGGCAGAAGCTGGTAAGATCGTGTCATTAAACACCGTGAAACGAATATTGTATAAACATGGGCTGAAAGGCCACTCTGCCAGGAAGAAGCAATTACTCCAAAAAAACATGCATAAACCAGATTAGTGTTTGCAAATGCACACAGGAACCAAGACCTACATTTTTGGAGACATGTCCTGTGGTCTGACAAAACTGTTTGGCCATAATGACCTTTGTCACGTGTGGAGGAAAAATGGTAAAGCTTGGAAGCCTAAGAACACCAACTGTAAAACACGGGAGTGACAGCATCATGTTGTGGGGTTGTTTTGCAGCAGGAGAGACTGGTGAACTTGACAAAATAGATGGCATCATGAGGAAAGAAGATTAGGTGGCAATACTGAAGCAACATCTCAAGACATCAGCCAGGAAGCTAAAGCTTTAGTGGACATGGGTCTTCCAAATGGACAATGACCCAAAGCATACTGCCAAACTGGTTAAAAAGTTTCTTAATTATAACCAGGTCAATGTTTTGGAGTGACCATCACAAAGCCCTGATCTCAATTCCATTGAAAATTTTTAGGCAAAGCTGAAAAGACAGTTGCTATGTCACGGCGCATGTTTCCGTCATGGCGCAGCAAGGCACGGCGGGGGTTAATCCCTCTAGTTAGTCGACACACCCAGGGAGAAGCCGGGCTGATGAGCCTAGGAGTGACAGCTCGGCTCCTAATCAGGTCAGAGGGTGTGTCACACTGGCCAATAGGTGGGCCCAGAGCCCGTACCAATTGTCTGCTGGGGTGAGCTCTGGGTTCCTCATTTAAAGTGCTACTTCCTGTCAGTCTTTGCCTGAGAAAGATTCTCCCTTGTGCTTCCCCTGATTTCCTGCTTTTGTTTGTTACTCCTGATTTCCTGACTCCGGCTTGCTCATCGACTACCTTTCTGTTCTACGATTTTGTACCAAGTTACCTCCAGTGTTTTGACCCTTGGCTTGCTTCCCGTTATTCTCATGGTTTCTGAAATGTGGCTTTGATGTACCTGTACCATTATCGACCCGGCTTGCCACCCAGTTGGGGTCTGCCATTTAGGGCAGCACGCCAAGTAGGCAGGGACAGTGGGCTGGGTGACAGTCAGGACCCACTGCACCTCCTCTGACGTGACATTTTCTCAGGCCGTACATTACTGCTCCCCAAGTACCATGAACCCCATGAATGCACTTGTGGAGCAGATGCAGGGACTTACCCAGTTGGTCCAAGACCTGGCGCTGAGGGTACAGCAGCAGGAGACCTCCCAGGGTGGGAGTCCTCTGGCATCGCTTTCCCTTTTTATGGACCCCCCCCCCCACTCAGTTACCCAATAGGTTTTTGGGTGACAAGAAGGCCTTTCTGACTTTCATGGAGGGATGTTGGTTGTATTTTCAACTCCGCCCACGTACCTCTGGTAATGAGGAACAGAGTGTGGAAATTGTCATGTCCCTTCTCCAAGGGTCCACCCAGGAGTAGGCTTTCTCACTACCCCCGACTCACTGGAATTGTCTTCTGTAGACAGATTTTTTGTCTCCTGGGACTTCCCTTCGACGACCCTGATAGGGAAGTGGTGGCCGAGAATCAGCTCACCAGCATAAGGCAAGGGAAGAGGACTGTAGAGTAGTATGCCTCTGAATTTCGCCACTGGTGTGTTCCATCGGCATGGAACGACCCAGCCCTCAGGTGCCAGTTCCGTGTAGGATTGGCTTACCATGGTAAGGACATGTTGGTGGCTTATCCTACCCCGGGCACTCTGGATGACGCCATTGCTTTGGCAGTTCGGCTAGACAGACAGTTTAGGGAAAGAGGTCAGGAACAGACCTTTTCCCCGTTGCCCTGCCTTACTCCATTACTCCGTTCTGCCACCGCCCCAGAACCTTCGAGTGTGGTGATACCCCCTGAGGAGCCTATGCAGGTAGGGACTTCTTCGGCGGGTGCTGTCAGTGACCGCAGGACCTCACGTCGCACCCAGGGACTGTGCTTCTACTGTGGCGGAGAAGGTCATTGCATCTGTGAGTGTCCCAAAAGGAAGCCCTGGCCGGAGAACTCCAGCGCCTAGGTGACTCGCGGGAAGGTCACCTAGGCAAACAGGTACTCCCTATGGTGTCAAAAAAAGTTGTTGCTGCCAGTGAAAGTTTCATATTTTTCTACGTGTGAATCTGGGAGTGCTTTTGTAGATTCAGGATCAGCTTCCAATTTCGTGGACACTTCATTCGCTAAGTGTCTGGGCCTTCCCTGGAGGCCTCTAGCTGATCCCATGCGGGTTGTGGCTATTGATTCTACCCCGCTGGCTAAGAGCAATATTCAGTATTGCACCCCAGAACTCGAGGTGCTAGTTGGGTCTATACATAAGGAGAGGTGCTTACTGTTCATCATGTTTTGGGGTTGCCCTGGTTTCAGAGACACAATCCTGTGATTGATTGGGAATCTGGAGAATTAATTCGGTGGGGAAAGCAGTGTTTTGACAAATGTCTCCCGATTTGTTCTTGGTAATGCGGAAGTAGAACAGATTCCTGCCTTTATTCGTGATTTTGCTGAGGTGTTTTCCAAGACCCAATCTGAGAGGTTACCCCTGCATAGATCCTATGACCGTGCTATCGAACTGTTGCCTGGGGTAAGGTTTCCTAAAGGCATGATATATAACTTGTCAGGTCCAGAGAAAACCGCTATGAAACAATACATTGCAGAGAGTCTACAGAAGGGTGACATCTGGCCTTCAGTGTCTCATATGGGTGCAGGCTTCTTTTTTAAGAAAAAAAGATGGAAGTCTCCGCCCATGCATTGATTATCGTGAGCTCAATAAAATAACGGTAAAGAACCTATACCCCTTACCATTGATTCCTGACCTGTTTAATCAAATCCAGGGAGCTAAGTGGTTTTCCAAGCTAGACCTAAGAGGGGCTTATAACCTTATTCGTATCAAAAAAGGAGATGAGTGGAAGACCGCATTTAATACCCCGGAGGGCCATTTTAAATATCTTATGCCTTGTGTTGTGTAATGCTCCCGTGGTCTTCCAGAACCTGGTAAACGGTGTTTTCAGGGAACTCATTGGTCGTTGTATGGTCGTATATCTGGATGACATTTTAATTTATTCACAGGACTGGTCATCACATATTAAACATGTGCGGCGAGTTTTGCAAATCTTGAAGGTCAATAGTTTGTCACATTTGAGAACTGGTTTTCGGGGTTCTGGAGGTACCTTTCCTGGGATATGTTTTGACTCCTAGCTCATTTCGTATGGAACCCCGGAAGGGTAAAGCAATTGGGTTAGTCCTTCCTTCGATTGGGTTTGTCCTTCCTCCCTGAAAGCCTAGCAGCGGTTCCTGGGCTTTGCTAACTATTATCGAAAATGTATCTGAAAGTTTTCTGTTCTCGTTCGGCCACTGACTGATATGACTAAAAAGGAGGTTAATATCAGTAACTGGCAACCAGAGGCCTTAAAGGCTTTTGATGACTTAAGCAGTGTTTTGTCACTGCCCCAGTGTTGGTTCAAGCTGACTATACCAAACCATTCTTCGTTGAGGTCGATGCTTCTGAGTTCAGAGCAGGGGCAGTCCTATCTCAGGGGTCGGCCGCCCTGACCAATCTCCGGCCGTGTGCTTTCTTTTCCTGTAAATTCTCCTCGGCAGAGAGGAACTATGATGTTGGGAACCAAGAATTGTTGGCTATTAAGTGGGCCTTCGAGGAATGCCGCTATTTCCTCGAGGGTGCCCAACACCAAATTACGGTTTTAACTGATCATAAAAACCTTACCTTTGTAGAAAACGCTAAAAGGTTGAATCCATGTCAGGCTCGTTGGGCATTGTTCTTTACTCGCTTTAACTTTGTTGTCACCTATAGACCAGGATCTAAAAATGTTAAAGCTGATGTATTATCTAGAAGCTTCTGTGTCAGTCTCACCTCTGGAGGATCCAGTACCTATATTACCTAAGGAGAAGATTGTCTCAGCTATATCCCCCGATTTAACCACTGAGATTAAGACACACCAGGACATGAGACATGCTAATTGTCCTGCTTCTAGAGTCTTTGTCCCCACTCAGTTTCGGCTACGGTTAGTAAAGAAATTACATGATTCCGTATTATCCGGACATCCCGGAGTGTCTGCCACAAACGGGCTCATCTCTCGCAACTACTGATGGCCATCTTTGTATCGTGATGTGGAGGCCTACGTGACAGCGTGTGATATTTGTGCTCGGGCAAAGGTTCCCAGAACCCATCCACCTGGGGAACTGTGTCCTCTTTCCATACCCGAGCACCCATGGACCCACATCTCCATGGACTTTATGACCGATCTTCCTACCTCTGAGGGAAAGACAGTCATTTGGGTGGTGGTGGATCGCTTTAGTAAAATGTGTCAATTGGTTCCATTAATAGGTTTGCCTTCATCCAAGAAGCTTGCCGAGCTTTTCCTCAGACACATTGTGAAACTACATGGGTTACCAGAGAATATTGTTTCTGACAGAGGGGTCCGATTTGTTCCCGATTCGGGAGATCTCTCTGTAAGGCTCTGGACATCACCCTATCCTTCTCCTCGACCCTCCACCCTGAGACTAATGGGCAGACGGAGAGGGTGATCCAAACCAGGCAGGAAGACAATGCATTAGGCTGTATAAACGATCGAGCACCCTATTGGTTAAGAAACCTAGGGGGACTCAATGTTAAAATAAAAAAAAAATAAAGTTTTAAAGTATAAAGAAAAAGTATTAAAAGTTCAAATCACCTCCCTTTCCCCATTTTACAAATAAAAAAGATAAAATAATAAAAAAAAGTTACACATATTTGGTATCGCCGCATCCGAAAAAGTCCGATCTATAAAAATATAACATCATTTATCCCATATGGTAAACTCCGTAGAAGAAAAAAATTTCCAAATGGCAAAATTGCATTTTTTTGGTCATTTCACTTGTTAGTACAAAAGAGTTATTGATCGCACAAAATGGCGCCATCGCGCAAATTTCAAAAATAGAAAATGTTTGGAATTTTTTTTCGTTACCAAAACATAATGGAAACCCTACATGTTTGGAATTGCAGGATGCATATCAACCTGTATAATACATTTAACACATCATTTTTACCGTAGAATAAACTCTATAAAAAAAAAAAAAAAACTTCCGCAAACATGACGCAAGTACGTTTTTTTCACCCACTTAGAATTTTTTTGCCGTTCCCTAGTATATTCTGTGGTAATATGAATAACACCATTAGAAAGTACATCTTATCCCGCAAAATAAAAGCCCTCATGTGTCTATGTAGGTGGAAAAATAAAAAAGTTATGGCTTTACGAAGGCAAGGAGGAAAAAAATTTAGAGCCATATTATTATGACCGTCCGTCAGGAAGGGGTTAAAATTATTCTTAAGGATCCTCCACCTACCGTGTATTGTCATTGGTCCCAATATGGAACATGACAGCTGGGTCAGCGCCAGCCCATTCCAGTACATTTATCCAACTGATCCACCACATGCCGAACCCTGGCACCAGGGAGACAGCAAACCGTTGAGTATGTGTGTGTGTGTATGTATGTATGTATATATATATATGTATATATATATATATACATACAATCCTAGGGACATACCTTCCATCCACTATCTTTCCTGCTAGTTGCTTACAATATATATGTGTGTGTGTATATGTGTGTGTATATACACACACACACACACACATATATATTGTAAGCAACTAGCAGGAAAGATAGTGGATGGAAGGTATGTCCCTAGGATTATGCTGCAAACAGTAGGGAAGTTCCAGGGATTTCAGAGAGGCCGGTCCAGTGGGACAGCCCGGTCTTTCCACAACAGCAGAATGGCAGCAAGAGAACTGCCTAGTGGGGCCACCAAGGAACCGGACCTTGGTGGGGAAAAGTCAGCAGTATAGATAAGTAACCATAGGTTACTTTTGTTTGTGTAGTTTAGTATAGCTGCTGTGCAGCTTTATTGGGCTGCTTTTTCTGGACGGCTGTAGCGTGGGTGGGAGGCCATTCACCCCTCCAGTCCAGGCTTTACCAGTATCCCTAGGCCTTTAAAGCCTGTGCAGGAAGAGACCAGGTGAGAGAGTCAACCTGGGACTGATTGGTATCAGGAGTCATTTCTCCAGACGGTGCTGAGCAGGAAGGAGCCTGCTACAAACCACTGAACTAGACCGAGGAGGTCTGCTTTCCAGAGACTTATCCTGCCACACGGTGGAGTATAACATGTGTGCCTTTTTTGATGCTGGAAATATCTATTATGTTTTGTGCTGCATGTTTAACGGCTGACGTAAGCCTATGACATAAGACTGCCTGTTTGTTTTGCTGTTTTGTTTTGCTTCACAAATAAAACCCTATATTTTTGGTTGCAACCATCCCGTTTGTGCCTACCTCTGTGACCGCTAGTCCCCACATATGGTGGAGGTTGCTATGGGCACTGGTTGCTAAGGGTAACAGCAGCACACGTTTTGGACTTTATATACGTTTTTTGTGAACTGTATGTCCTGGGTGAAGGCTGCTACATTCCTGCCTAACCAGTCCCCAGCAATGGAGGAACTATGCAAGCACCTGGTGCAGGCCAATACCAACCAGCAAGAAACGAACCGTCTGTTGCTGGAGCAGATTGCAGCACTCAGAGTCAATGTTTCTACCCAGAGGACGGAGGATGTTTCAGAGGTCAGGCACAGTAAAGAGGCAGTGCAGCGCGCCCTGCAGAAGATGACCCCTGATGATGACGTAGAGGCGTATCTGGCAGTGTTTGAGAGGCTGGCGGAAAGAGAGAAACTCCCGGGTGCCGTATGGACGGAAGTTCTGGCGCCCTATTTGATCGGGGAGCCGCAGAAGGCCTACTTTGATCTCACTACAGAGCAAGCCAAGGACTATGACCTCCTTAAGGCAGAGATTATGGCCCGGCTGGAAGTCACCCTAGAGTCCATGATTGGCGGTTTGAGAAGCATAAGCCGCCCCGCTCCCAGCTGTTTGATCTTCTACACCTTGTGCGCAAGTGGCTGCAACCTGAGGTGCTGAGTCCATCCGCCATCGTAGACCGGATCGTCATGGTCCGCTATGCAAGTGGACTACTTATCTGTATATAGATGTACTGTCAGGGTGGCAGGTTCATCCATTTTTCATGTAAGCCACCCCCTATTTATGAAACATGGCTGGACCATTGTAAATTTGGCACTTCTTACCGTATGTTTCACCCATACACCCTAATAGATTGTAAGCTCTCACGAGCAGGGCCCTCACACCTTGTGTCTCATGTGTAAGTACTTTTAATGTGTAATGACTGTATGTTTACCCTTGAATTTGTAAAGTGCTGCGGAATATGTTGGCGCTATAGAAATAAAGATTATTATTATTATTATTATTATTATTACCATGAGAGCTGCATCGTTGGGTTGCCCAGGGAGACCCCAAGACGCTGGACCAGCTGATTGCCCTTGTGGAGCGGTACACCACTGCAGAGTCCTATCTGGGGCCAAGCGTCAAAGCTTTCTCCACCGACGACCAGGGGAACCGTGACCGGAGACAGAGTCGGGGTGGTCCACCCAGAAGAGAGAGGTTGGTGGGCCCAGAGAAGGTACTTTCACCCCTTAAAAACCCCCTGGGTGGCCGAGCAGAAGTGCGCTGTTGGAAGTGCCAACAATTGGGGCATATTGCAGCACACTGTCCCCAGCAGGAGGAGCCTATGGAGTGTGGTGCCACCCGTCGCCTCTCCATGTTTGCTCACCCTGCCTGTAGTGCTTTGCCCCTGCCAGACCCAGGCCCTCAGGAATGCCGTGTCCAGGTGAATGGGGTCAGTGTGGTGGCCCTGTTGGACTCTGGCAGCCTGGTTACCCTCTTGCGAGCTGCCATTCCGCATGACCTGGTTATCCCGGAAAAACGGGTGGGGGTGGTCTGCATTCATGGGGACACGAAACACTACCCACTGGCGACAGTGACTATTGAGACTGTTTGCGGGACTCTGAGCCATGAGGTGGGCATCATAACCGACTTACTACATCCCCTAATCCTGGGAAGGGACTTCCCCCTGTTCTGGGAACTGTGGTCACAACCCCAAGGGGACGCTGTGAGGGCCGTGAGTCCCCAACCCCTCAGTCCAGTTCCCCTAGCGGAGGATGTACAATATGATGCGGTAGGGGTGACCACTGATATTACTCATAACTTCCCGTTAGCGGTATTGGCAGGAGGCGAGGAAGAGTTGTCCGCCTCTGAGCAAAATATACCGGACCTGGAGGTGTCACGTGAGAACTTTGGCACGGCTCAGTTGCGAGACCTCACCCTAAAGAATGCATGGGACCAGGTAACGGTACTAAATGAGGTGCCGCAAGAGCCAGACGCCGAGAAAAGATTTCCGCATTTTGCTGTACAGAATGATTTGCTGTATCGGGTTGTAGAGATACGAGGGGAAATTGTGGAACAACTGTTGGTGCCTGTACCTTATAGGAGGATGGTACTGGATATGGCTCACAGTCATGTGCTAGGGGGGCACTTGGGAGCGGAGAAAACACAAGAGCGGGTATTTAAACGGTTTTACTGGCCCGGGTGTCATCAAGAGATTACCAATTTCTGTAAGTCCTGCCCCACGTGCCAGCTAACCGCTCCTATGTCCCATTTCAGGAGCCCGTTAGTACCCCTCCCCATTATCGAGGTGCCATTCGAACGAATCGCTATGGATCTCGTAGGGCCATTAGTCAAGTCTGCTCGGGGCCACCAGTACATTCTAGTCATACTAGATTATGCTACCAGGTATCCAGAGGCCATTCCCCTAAGAAACATGTCCTCGAAGGGTATTGCCCGAGAGTTAATGCAGGTCTTCTCTAGAACGGGTTTGCCAAAGGAAATCCTAACAGACCAGGGGACACCCTTCATGTCTAGGGTAATGAAGGACCTGTGTAGACTACTGCACATTAAGCAACTGAGGACCTCGGTCTATCATCCTCAAACTGACGGGTTAGTCGAAAGATTTAATAAAACCCTGAAGGGGATGCTGAGAAAGGTGGTAGAAAAGGATGGGAGGGACTGGGATTGTTTGCTGCCATACCTTCTATTCTCCATCAGAGAGGTTCCTCAATCCTCCACGGGGTTCTCCCCGTTTGAATTGTTGTATGGGAGACACCCTAGGGGTATGCTGGACATCGCCAAAGAGACATGGGAGAGTGAGGCTACCCCCTATAAAAGTGTTGTAGAACACGTCGCCCAGATGCAGGATCGCATCAGCCGAGTAATGCCCATTGTGAAGGAGCACCTGCGGAGGTCACAGGAGTCACAGAGTCGGGTATACAATAGGGCCGCTAGGGTTAGGCAGTTTAACCCCTGGGACCGCGTATTGGTCCTGGTTCCCACGGTCGAGAGTAAGTTCCTGGCTAAATGGCAGGGACCTTATGAAGTGGTAGAGAGAGTTGGAGAGGTAAATTATAAAATACATCAGCCAGGGAAAAGAAAACCTTTTCAACTATACCACATAAATTTAATAAAGCCGTGGCAGGATAGAGAGGCCCTAGTAGTGTCCCTGACAGCCCAAGTGGAAGCACCCTCAGATATCAGGGAGGTTGTCATAGGGGACGCCCTGTCAAAACATCAAAGACAGGAGGCCTGGGAGTTGTTACAGCGTAACAGGGACATCTTCACTGACCTTCCAGGCACTACAGATGTGGTACAGCATGAGATATGTACAGACCCTGGGGTAAAAGTTCATGTCAAACCCTACCGAATCCCAGAAGCTCGGAGACAGGCAGTCTCTGAGGAAGTAAGGCGCATGTTGGCCCTGGGCGTCATTGAAGAGTCCAAAAGCGGGTGGTCTAGTCCCATTGTGTTGGTGCCTAAGCCAAATGGGACTTGGCGGTTCTGCAACGATTTCCGCCGACTCAATGAGGTATCTAAGTGGGATTCCTATCCGATGCCCCGAGTGGATGAACTGATTGAAAGACTGGGGTCAGACAGGTACATAACAACTCTGGACCTTACTAAAGGTTACTGGCAGATTCCCCTGTCAGAAGAGGCCAAAGAGAAAACTGCCTTCTCCACTCCAGATGGGCTGTTCCACTACACCAGGATGCCTTTCGGGTTACAGGGGGCCCCAGCTACATTTCAGAGGGCCATGGATAAAATTCTAAAACCCCATACCAGGTACGCATCTGCCTATCTAGATGATATTGTTATTTTCAGTACTGACTGGGAGTCCCATCTCAGCAAAGTACAGGCAGTACTCAGCTCACTAAGGGAGGCAGGGTTTACAGCTAACCCTGAAAAATGCGCCATTGGGCTGGAAGAAGCCCGATACTTGGGGTATATTGTGGGTAGGGGCACAATAAGACCCCAAATAAACAAAGTAGAGGCAATTCAGAGGTGGCCACAACCCCTGACAAAAAAGCAGGTGAGAGAGTTCCTGGGGATTGTCGGCTACTACCGCAGGTTTGTGCCGAACTTCGCTTCAGTGGCAGCCCCGCTGACCGACCTAACAAAAGGGAGGAAGGCAGTGATGGTGAAATGGTCTGAGGAGGCAGAGAAATCATTTCAGGCCCTGAAAAAAGCCCTCTGTAGCCAGCCAGTATTAGTGGCACCAGACTTCAGTAAAGAGTTTGTTATCCAGACAGACGCCTCAGAGGTGGGATTGGGCGCAGTCATGTCACAGGAGGTGAATGGTGAGGAGCACCCCATTACATATTTGAGTAGGAAGCTCACGTCCTGTGAAAGAAACTATTCCATAGTAGAAAGGGAGTGTCTGGCGATAAAGTGGGCTTTGGAGTCTTTGCGGTACTATCTAGCAGGGAGAAAATTCAGGTTGGTGACAGATCATGCCCCATTACAATGGATGTACCGAAACAAGGGCAATAATGCAAGGGTTACAAGATGGTTCCTAGCACTGCAGGATTTTATATTTGTGGTAGAACACAGGGCGGGGAAACAGCATATAAATGCTGACGCCTTGTCAAGGCTCCACTGTTTGGTGGGTTCAAGTGCCCAGTCCCCTGGCCTTGGGCAGAGGGGGGGATGTGTAAGCAACTAGCAGGAACGATAGTGGATGGAAGGTATGTCCCTAGGATTATGCTGCAAACAGTAGGGAAGTTCCAGGGATTTCAGAGAGGCCGGTCCAGTGGGACAGCCCGGTCTTTCCACAACAGCAGAATGGCAGCAAGAGAACTGCCTAGTGGGGCCACCAAGGAACCGGACCTTAGTGGGGAAAAATCAGCAGTATAGATAAGTAACCATAGGTTACTTATGTTTGTGTAGTTTAGTATAGCTGCTGTGCAGCTTTATTGGGCTGCTTTTTCTGAACGGCTTTAGCGTGGGTGGGAGGCCATTCACCCCTCCGGTCCAGGCTTTACCGGTATCCCTAGGCCTTTAAAGCCTGTGCAGGAAGAGACCAGGAGAGAGAGTCAACCTGGGACTGATTGGTATCAGGAGTCATTTCTCCAGACGGTGCTGAGCAGGAAGGAGCCTGCTACAAACCACTGAACTCGACCGAGGAGGTCTGCTTTCCAGAGACTTATCCTGCCACACGGTGGAGTATAACGTGTGCCTTTTTTGATGCTGGAAATATCTATTATGTTTTGTGCTGCATGTTTAACGGCTGACGGAAGCCTATGACATAAGACTGCCTGTTTGTTTTGCTGTTTTTTTTTGCTTCAAAAATAAAACCCTATATTTTTTTTGGTTGCAACCATCCCGTTTGTGCCTACCTCTGTGACCGCTAGTCCCCACAATATATCTATTTATTTATATATATATATACACACACATATACACATATATATGTGTGTGTGTGTGTATATATATATATGTGTGTGTTGTATATGTATATATATATATATGTATATGTATGTATGTGTGTGTGTATATATGTGTGTGGTATATATATATATATATATATATATATATATATATATATATATATATATATATATATATATATATATCCAGATTATAGACACCACAATAACAGAGACAAAATATTGTCCAAAACAAAATTTCAGTCACAAAAATGTGTGTGTCTCTTCTGTAGCCAGAAACCTGAAAAGAGAAAAAAAAGACAATGACAATCACCTTGAGTGGCTCTAACCAGCACATATCATGATTACGCCAATTACAGTCAAGGAGGGCATGGAAAAGTAATGAGCCAAAATCTAAACGTCATGGTCCCCGTCAGCTAAGATATGGCCCAACTATATCCATCAGTCTATCAAATGCATCCATGGACATTCTTAAGATTTCCAGAAAAATGTATGTAATTTACAAGAACGGGTAAAACCAAAAAATGACAACACTGAAACATCAATGTTAAGACGAGCGATCCACAAGTGTTAATTTAAAGAATTATTGCGTCATGTGCTTACAATCGCATTAAAATAGAATAAATGAATTGTCCGTTGTTACAAAACAATGCAGTACGTTATTCACGTGTTGACGCATAAAGATTGGCATAATACAATCAATAAAACAAAAATTGGCACATAAAATCTAAATGTAAATTATAGGGTTTTCTCTCTACAATGACTAGTAATAGGGAATGATAAATCAAGACTTCTAGTAAATACATTGCTCTTTTGATAATGCCAGAAGATGAGAGAGATTTGATCCACTCTGAGTGCACACAAGTGTCTGTAGGTCACTGTTCATATCTCCTTACCTGATGAGAGAGAGCAGGGAGTGACGCCACCGTCTTTGGGCCAAATGTATGAAAACTGTCTAGGTCTAAAACACCCCTCTCAATTTTCCAGAGCACTATATGAAATGAAAAAGAACCTCTGATTGGTTGCTGTGGTCAACAAAGAGAGTTTTAGAACTAGACCGTGTTCATACATGTGGTCCTTTATCTCTAACAAAAATAGATTGTTTACCTTTGATAAGCACTTGTTTTCACTCCCTAAAGCATTGTTTATTTACAGATTAAATCTCCTGCACTTATGTCACTGTAATGCTCCGCTAGTTATGGAGGAGCTAAATATGCTAACCATTCCTATGAAACCACCCACAGCCCGACAAGGAAGTGTGGGTCTGAAGCTGCCTGTGACTCTGTGAAACAGCATTGTGAGAAAACCCCTTTAAAGCGTGTTTCTACATTAACAACTGGCACATAAAGGAAGCAAAAGCAGACAAGCAGTATATCTGTAATGGTCTTTGTTTACCTCTGCCTACATATATAAAGCTAAGTAACCACTTTGACGCCTCAAGCTGAACGCCTGAAAAGTACTTAGTTATGCAGCAAAATTTTGTAGTTTTTGCCTCATTGCGTTTCTACAGTCGTAACTTTTTTATCTTTTAAGTGACACAGTTGTGTGAGGACTTGTTTTATGCGGGAGAAGTTGCATTTTGGGGGCGTAGTTTAAGTTTCAAAATAAATTACTGCTGAATATTTTCATTATTTCTATTTTATTTACTTTTGTCTACGCTTTTTAATTTTTTATTTTTTTTTTTAAACCCCAACATACAGCAGTGGAGGAGTGGTACTGTGCAGTGTCCATATATACAGAATAAGATCAAATAATAAGAATTACCCCGGCATACAGAAGTAGAGGAGTGGTACTGTGCAGTGTCCGTATAAACAGAATATGAGTAGATACTGAGAATTTATGGATTTTAGCATGGATTCCAAATAATTCCTGACCGTTATTTACACGTATTCTTGGGTACCCAGCATAGAAAATACAGGAGTCAGGAATCGGATCAGCCCCATTAAACTACAATGAATTTCATATGAAAGAAAAAGTGCAATGTGTAGCAGAAGCCCAAACATGTTGCTCAGATTTCTGCCGCGGATTACATGGCGTCTGTTTCCAGAGGCGAAATATGATGTTTGAATCCAGCTGTTTCATGAGCTTTTTGGGTCTGTGCGTCATTGCGATTGTTCTGAGTAGGAGAATAGCTTTTAAGATTTATTAACAAAGAACTGGACTAATTCTTTAACACCTTATCAACATTTGACACACATTTATGCTATAAGGTCAGTGAGGGGTTATAAAGCAGCTCCTTAACCAAAAGTCACTGGCTGTTAACAGCTGACACCAGGTGATCAGAAATAACTCTAATCTCAGCCATTCAACCAATTAGATGTCGTGGTTAATAAAACCACAGCATCTAATTGGTCAGTTGTAAACTCTGATTGACAACTTCTCCCCCGCGCAACATGATCGCAGGTTGCTGCCTGCTGTCTCCGTGTTCATATTACAGCTCTTATTACACATGGGGATAATTTATGAAACCTGTCTAACATTAAGACTCTCTGTTGCCCATAGTAACCAATCCGAGCGCAGCTGTTTTTTCCAGAGTAGTAAAAGAAATGATAGGTAAGCTCTGATTGGTTGCTTTGGGTAACAAAGACAGTCTTACAGTTTTCATATATTAGGTCTATGTAATAGGAGAGATATATTGGAATGCTGTTCTGCAATAGTATTGTACTGCAGAACAGTTTACAAGCGATCATGCGTCCTGGTGGTCAAGTACCTCAGTGGGACTAAAAATACAAGTTAAAAATAAAAAGGTTTAAACATATTTTTTAAAATTAAAAGTTGTAAAAAATACTACTCTCCCTTTTTAGTCATTTTAAAATAAAAAAATAATAAATAAAGAGAACCTATCACCACCACCTATCTATTCTGAAAAAAAAAATTGAGAGTAAATTTCTCAAATACATGTTATTAACAAACCAGCTGATTTCCTTCAGTATCATAGAGACAAAGGTTTTACTTTCATTTTATCAGAGAGATCACAATCTGGTGAGATTTGTTCTTCTCTGGGAGATGCCAGCTATGCAGGGGGAGATGGTTGTATTCAGCATCTGAAGTAGGCCCGGACTGTTCGCAGGGCAAACCGGGCATTTGCCTGGCGGGCAGCTGGGGTCTGGGCCACAATGGTCGCATTAGCGACCGGACCCCTGTGGCAGGAGACCGACAGGCCCCCCTCGCCACACGGCTGCACGGCCGGGTCACCGACCCAGCCATGCAGCCATCACGGCCACCGCCTGCACCGCGCGGTGCAAGCAGCGGCCGAGGCTGAACAGCTGGGATCTTCTGATCCTGTCTGTTCAGCTCCCAGGAGGCCGCGGGGCAGGTGCGCGATGTGATGACGTCATCACGCGCCCGCTCCGCGTCCTGCACAGTGCTGCCAGCGGCCGCTCCGGGCGAAGACAGAGGAGGAGGGAAAGACATCAGGTAAGTATTGTTTTTATTTCTTTTTTTTTTTTAAACTACTAGCCATGTCTACCTATATACTGCCCTGCCTGCCTATATACTGCCCAGTCTGCCTATATACCAGCCCGGTCTGCCTATATACCAGCCCGGTCTGCCTATATACCAGCCCGGTCTGCCTATATACCAGCCCGGTCTGCCTATATACCAGCCCGGTCTGCCTATATACCAGCCCTGTCTGCCTATATACCTGCCCTGTCTGCCTACATACCGGCCCTGCCTGGCTAATTACTGGCCCTAACTGGCTAATTACTGGCCCTACCTGGCTGACTACTGGGGCAGCCCTAGCTATCTGGCTGATTAGTGAGGGCAGCCCCAGCTACCTGGCTAATTACAGGGGTAGGCCCTGTCTACCTACCAAATTAATGGAGGAAGGCCCTGTTTACCTACCTAATGGAGGTCTACCGATTTACATGCCACTTATCTGACATTTTTTAATTTCTAATTTTTCGGGTCTAACATACGCTGTTTGGGGAATTGATAGGAAAGTGCTGGAAAAGAGAGGAGTCTAAGATGTATTTGTGGTTAAATCTACAGGGACGGGTAGTGACTACTAGAAGAAGACACTGCATGCTGTAATGGACGGAGAAAAAAAGGGAAGGGAACGACTCATCAGGGAAGACGTCATGGAGGTTTGAGCCAGATGGAGAAGAAAAGGAGAAGAAGACAACTCCCATCAGAGATGATGTCTCCTGTGAGTCCCTGCTGTCAGGGGTAATTTTACTTCTGTGTTGAGTCAGTGCTGTATTCATGTGATGGTGACCTGACTACAGGGGATGTGATTGGTGGGGTTGTAGGTTATGTTGGTGCTTGTGTAGTGTCAGTGTGGGCTTGTTCCTGATTGTAAAGCAAGTGCACACCCTGTGATGAGGGGTTTCTCGGCACCACTTTTTCTTTCTTGCTTGTGTTTAGGGGGCTCTCACACAGAGCGGTTTTGGTGCATTTTTTGATGTGTGTTTTTGTGCAGAAATGTACAGCATTAACTGCTCTGCTTTTCTGCACAAAAACACACCAAAAACACATAAAACATGCACCAAAAATGCTCCGTGTGAAAGCAGCTTTATACTGTAGTTTATTTTAGAAAGTGTCGAGGTGCGAGAACAAGGGGAATTTTGTATGTGGGCTGGTGGAGGCTTTGTGGCAGGGCTGATTTTTATTCCCTCTTTTCCTCAGAATATGTATAGCCGATTAGACTATATTTTCCTGAGTCACTCCCTTCTGCCAGCTGTGGTCCGGACCGCAATTGGTAACCTCTTACTGTCGGATCACGCTCCTGTCCACTGTGAGACTAGTTTACCCAATCCTGATTGTAAGGTTTTTAATTGGAGATTAAACAAGTCTCTATTGGAAGATGAATTATGCTTGACAGATCTGAAACAAACCATACAAGATTTCATAACGGATCATATGCTGGACCATACAGCGTCCCAGATCAAATGGGAATCACTGAAGTGCGTCCTTAGGGGCGTTCTGATAAAGCATGGCTCCACAGTCAAAAAAGCTGCCTCTGCCAAGTTAGAGAAACTTCTCAACTCCCTAGCTCATTTGGAAGTTAAACATAAGATCTCAAATAGGGAGGGTGACCTTAGAGCCCTGCTGCTGATACGTCATGAGATTAAGCAATTGCTGGATCAGAAGCAGATGCGCTATAAACAAATATGTGCGCAAAAATATTATGAGTGGAGTAACAAACAAGGGAGGATGCTGGCGAGAGCCCTCAGAGATACGAGAGCAGCACTGTTTATCCCTGCGATTAAATTGGCAACAGGGAAAGTGACACCCCTAACTCCGACTATCCTGGATACATTGAGGGATTTCTACCAGAATTTATATAATCTGTTGGACCCGGTTTCTAAGACCCGTCCGCTCACACTAGAACAATTTCTTTCTGATACGGCATTACCTAGGGTCCCTTCAGACAGATTGAAAGATTTGGATAGGCCCTTCTCCATAGAGGAACTCAACCAAGCCATTAGCCATATGCCGGCTGGGAAAAGCCCTGGACCGGATGGCTTTACCGCCAAATTTTATAAGGCCCTGGCACCGGATGTGGCTCCTTCTCTTTTAGGCCGTGTTCACACGGCTTATTCCCGACGGATTTGTGAGCCGTATTGAGCTCACAAATCCGCCGTGAAAAAGGGACGGGGGCGGGGCCGGAGCGCGGCGAGGGCGCTGCTCCCGGCCCCATAGACAATGCATTGTTTACGGCGCGTCCGCGCGGTAAATAATGTGCATGTCACTTTCTCCCCCCGCGGCGGATTCGCCGAGCGGGGAGGAGCGACGGAATCCACTGTTCTCTATGAGAGCAGTGGATTACCGTAATGACAGGGACGGATTGGCGCCATACTGAAGCGCAAATCCAGCGCGGAGTACGGTGCCAATCCGTGCCTAAATAAGCCGTGTGAACGAGGCCTTAGAGTCTTTCAATTCGATTTCAACAGGATTGCCCTTCCCTCCCGTATCTCTTAAAGTCTTTATTACGGTGATACCTCAAGAAGGTAAATACCCGCTCCAATGTGCCAGTTACAGGCCCATTTCCCTTTTGAACGTGGACACCAAGTTATTTGCCAAACTTCTAGCACTTAGATTAAACACAATCATAGGGGACCTGGTACATCCTGGCTTTGTCCCTTTAAGAGAAGCGCGTGACAACACGCTGAAGACTTTTTCTATTCTGCACCAAGCGCAGTTATACAAAACGCTTTGTGTTCTGCTTTCTCTAGATGCGGAGAAGGCGTTTGACAGGTTGGACTGGACGTTTCTGAGATCGGTCCCAAACCCATCCCCACCAAGACAGATCATGTTTCAACGAATTTGGGCTCTTTATCATTGTCCTACCACACAAATACGCATAAACGGCTCTTTTTCCGCGCCCTTTCGAATAAGTAATGGAACCAGGCAGGGGTGCCCTCTCTCTCCTCTCCTGTACATTCTCGTTATGGAGCATCTCATGCAGTTTATTAGACGTAATCCAGATATTAATGGGATTACGTTTCAGAGCACACAATACAAATGCTCCGCTTTCGCGGATGACCTTCTGCTGTACCTCACCCAGCCACGCATTTCTTTACCAGCTGTGATGAAGGTCCTAAATTCTTATGGGTCCCTTAGCAACTTTAGGGTAAATCTCTCTAAAACAGTGTTTCTCAACTCCAATCCTCAAGACCCAGCAACAGGCCATGTTTTCAGGATTTCCTCAGTATTGCACAGGTGATATCATTATTGTCAATGCATTCTGTGGGAGATCCTGAAAACATGACCTGTTGGTGGGTCCTGAGGACTGGAGTTGAGAAACACTGCTCTAAAAGCACAGCTATGGGCGTGGGTTTGGAAGGCAGAATGGTGGACCTTTTGAGACAAAACTTCCCGTTCTCCTGGACACAGACATCCTTTAAATATCTAGGGGTCCACATTCCGGCAAACTTGCATCACACCTTTGACCTGAATTTTGCCCCCCTTTTTGCAGCGATCACTTCCGACCTATCTAAATGGGACGGGCGGGATTTTTCATGGATCGGTCGGATCAACATTTTAAAGATGAATATCCTGCCTCGTCTCTTGTATTTATTTCAGACAGTACCCATTTTGTTGTCCAGATCTTTGTCCAGATGAATTTCCTTAGGCACTTATCAAGTGAACAGAGGTTCACTTGATAAGTGCCTAAGGAAATTCATTTGGGCAAACAAACATCCCAGAATAGCAAAACACACACTCATTCGATTTTTATTCCCAGTCTGGCCCTGATCTAAAGGGTATTCACAGATCTGGCAAGGGTTAGCGCGATTCATTGGTGTATAGAATAGAGCGGGAGAAGTTATTTAACTGTGTTTCTCATAAAAGTGAATCACAAATAAGGTGAATAATTCACCAATATGACCCAATATCCAGTAAATCTGCTTGTAAAGGGTTAATCTGCTAGAGGAGGTCACAGCTGCTTGTAAAGGGTTAGTCTGCCTGAGGAGTGCTGCTTGTAAAGAGTTGAGGACATAGCTTTGGCATGATTTTGCTCTTTGCTTCCAGCCTCCCCCTCATGCTTTATAACACACAGGAATCTATGTTACATCACTGCTGATATAATAACATCCAGCATGAAGATAGCAGCACAGATCTCCCCTGTGTTCACAGTGGAGGCTCCCGGCTCAGAGCAGGAAGTCTCACAGAGCTGTCAAGGAGTGATCCATCATGCTGTGAGGAGACCAATTGGCCCAAATTCAGGCTCCATTTCTTAAAGGGACAGTACTTTTTTTTTTATTTTTACTGAGTAACAGAATGCTTTTATTTTCCTTTTTAGCCCCACCCTGGGAACACACACATATCTGCATGTAGTCTCATTACAAATAGTAGGTAATACTTAATGATCGCTCTGTTGCTCTCTGGTCTAGATAAATACTATTCTAGACCAAAAGCACAATAACAAGAACAATATATGGAAGTGTTATGAATTCTCCTACCATTTCCAACTATTTCAACCCTAATAAGCAGGAGTCTCTGTTATATTTGTCTTATTTCCTGTGTTTGGGATCCTTGTTTATCAGCTGACATGTGCACCTGAGCTCATTAGGAATCTATAAAGCTCAGCTGAATAGGGCACTCTCTGCAGAGTATAGACTTGGATCCCGTATAGTCCTGCAGTTTTTGATTGTTGCCAGTCAGAACAACCTGTACACAAAGTTGTGTAAGGCTTTTTTTGCGAGACAAACTGATGTTTTCATTGGTACCACTTTCTGGTTTATATGACTTTTTGGTAGTTTTTTATTCAGTGGGAAGAACAAAAAATGCAATTCTGTCATTTTTTATGGTGTTAATCATGTAGGTTAAATAATGCAACAGATTTACAGGCTAGGTCGTTACAAACTCCACGATACCAAATATATATATGTTATACGACTCTCTCCAGCGGCATCCTTCTCTGCTCGCAGTAGTGGAGACAGACAGACAGGCGGGTGTTACACCTAAACGTGCAACGTTTCAGGGAGAACCTCCCCTTTCTCATGCCTGAAATGTTGTATGTTTGGGTGTAACACCCGCCTGTCTGTTTGTCTCCACCATTGCGAGCAGAGAAGGATGCCGCTGGAGAGAGTCGTATACATTTGGATCTAATGTTCACCATGGACTAATTCTGAAAATACGCAAGTAGCATATTTATTTGCACAATTGATGTTCATATTGAAAGGTTTAATATGAAATAAATCATTTAAGTCGTTATATATTACTATGATACCTGTTGTGGCTTTTCTGGGAAAGTGTTACATGAGTGGAGATTGAGGAACTCCAGCCACAGGTGAATGGTGAACTACAATTAGTTGCAATAGCTACCACTAATGTTTTGAATACCCTGCTATCAAGGTAACTGTATTAGTGTACGTATTTCTCCAGTATTACTACCTCCATTACTATGGACAGCTGTCTAGGACCCACTGTTCTCAACATATTTTGAAAAAAAAAAACTTAGGGCCTCATGTATGAAAACTGTCTAGGTCTAAGGGCATGTTCACACGGCGGCTTTGGGCGCGATTTTGGGCGCGGGTTCCGACGCGGTTTCCACGGCCAAAACCACGCCCAAATCGCGCTCCGTTTATTAACATGGTTTTCTATGGGGAAAATGCGTTGTTAAACACACACCTCGGGTGTTGGAGAACTCTCCTGCCAATAGTTGACAGGGAGTTCTCAGCGCGACGGCCGCGCGGTGTCGCCACTGGTGGTGCGTAGCTGGTCCGTGGCTCGCAGCGCGGTTTGCCCCCCGCCTATTAATTTGCTTGGGGGCAAACCCTCTCCGCAAGCTGCGCCCAAAGCCACGCCCCACCCGCGCCGAGACCACGAGTTTGCAGCGAGGGTAGGACGAGGTTTGGACGCGGGAACCGCGGCCAAACCCGCCATGTGAACAAGGCCTAAGACTTTCCATGTTGTCCATAGCAACCAATCCAAGCCTATAGCAACCAGAGCTCCCCATTCACTTTTTCAGAGCACTATATGTAATGAAAGGGGCGCTCTGATTGGTTGCTATGGACGACACAGACAGTTTTCATACATGTGGCCCTTAATTTTCCATGAACAGAACACAACCAAAAAACCCGACCAATTTGCACCAGATTTGGCACACAACTAAATTGGGTATTTTCCCTGATAAATGAGTGAAGACAAAGGAGACGGCGCCACTGGAACCAGGGACCAGAGGAAGGAGAGTAAGGCAATGTTCACACGGCTTATTTTTTATTTTGGGACGGATTTCAGTCCGTATTGCGCGCCGTACTGCGCGAATTACGGGCTGAAATATGTCCAAGTCATTACGGTAATCCACAGTTCTCATAGACAACTATGGATTACGCCTCCTCTCCCCACTGGCGAAATACGACGAGCGGGGAGAAAGTGACATGCACATTATCCTGGCGGGATATGCGCCGTGGACAATGAATGTCTATGGGGCCGACGAGCTGACGGCCCCCCTGCCCCGCCCCCGCGCACACGGCGTAATTGTGGGCGAAATCTGTCCTGCAATTACGCCGTGAATAAGCCGTGTGAACTCGGCCTAAAGGTTTTTGTTATTCTACTGGGGTTCAGGAGCTGCTGCTTTCGTTTTCTTAAGAAGTGGACACCCTTTTTTAACTCCTTACCGACACATGACGTATGAGTAGTGTAAAAAAAAGCAAATGTTTAGAAGTCTAAAGAATATTAAAAGCTCAAATCGCCCCCGCTTTGCCAGTTAATAATAATAATAATAATAATCTTTATATAGCGCCAACATATCCCACAGCACTTTACAATTTGGAGGGTGTAGGTACAGACAAAAGACATACATTGCACAATGAAAAGCTACTTACAGATGAGACACAAGGTGTGAGGACCCTGCTCGCAAGAGCTTACAATCTATTAGGTTGTATGGGTGAGACGAAGGGTAAGAAGTGCTAGATTTACAATGGTCCAGCCATGTGACCTAAATATGGGGTTGCTTTATGTAGAATTCGGATGAACCTGCCATCCTCTATATACATCTATATACAGTTAAGTGCTGAAAATGAGATGAGTGCGCTAGGGAGTGTGTGTGTGTGGGGGGGGGGAGGGGCTGGTGTTAGCATTAGGGATTCTGGTAGGCCAGAGTGAGAAGATGTATTCTCAGGGCCCTCTTAAAACTATGAGGGTTGATCGCCCGCGGTGGCATATTCCAAAAAACTGGTGCCGCACGTGTGAGATCTTGGAGACGGGCATGGGAGGTTCGGATGATTGATGAGTGTACCTGTATCATCAGCAGAGGGGGAGAGCAGGGGTAGGGTGGTAGACAGAGACGAGGGAGGAGAAGTGGGGAGGAGCAGCGCTGTGGAGAGCTTTATGGGTGAGAGTGATGAGTTTATGGTGTATTCTATACTGGATCGGCAACCAGTGCAGTGACTGACACAGGGTAGAAGCATGAGTATAGCGTCAGTTTGCAAAAAAAAAAATAAAAATACAGGCAGTCCCCTACTTACATCGTTCCGACTTACATACGTCCCCTAGTTACAAACGGAGACTTATGGGGAATAGCTCACATTTAGCACTGAGTCACGCCCCATGATAACCAAGTGCCAGCATGCCACAGCTGCACATGAGATACAGAACTTTTAGGGGAAAAATCTTCCTAAAAAAGGGCACAGACAGCAAAACAAATGTAAAAACTGTTCCCTGCACTATCCAAAACTAAAAAAAAAAGAATTGCATTTAATAAATATACCTGATCCGACTTACATACAATTTCAACTTAAGAACAAACCTACAGTCCCTATCCCATATGTAACCCGGGGACTGCCTGTACACAATTGGTATCACTGCATCCTTAAAAGTCCGACCTATTCAAATATAACATCACTTATCCCATACACTGAACCCTGTAGAAGAAAAAAAATTCCAAACGCAAACACTGCAGTTTTCTGGGTCATTTCACGTCCCCTAAAAATTGGAATAAAAAGTGATCACAAAGTTGCATGTTTCCCAAAATGATGCCAATAAAAAATACACTTCAACCAGCAAAAAACATGCCCTCACTCAAGTCCATGGGTGAAAGAACCAAAAAGTTATTGGTCACAGAAAATGGCGCTGCAGTGCAAAATTAAGAAATAGAAAATCTTTTGATTTTTTTTTACCGTATGAAAACATAGTGAAAACCCTACAGATTTGGTATCACTGGATTCATATCAACCTGCGGAATACAGAGAACGCAGCATTTTTTAAATTTTTTTTTTTTTAACAAAGAGTGAATGTCATAAAAACAAAAGCCCTGGAAAACTAGGTTGAATTATGTTTTTTTCACATTTTGCCCCACTTAGAATTGTTTCTTGCCAGTTTTCCAGTATATTTTATGGTACAGTGAATGACATCATTAGAAACTAGATCTTGTCCCACAAAATAAAAGCCCTGGTTTGTCTATGCAACTGGAAAAATAAAAAGTTATGGCTCTTGGAAGACGGTTAGGAAGAAAAAAAACAAGATCTAAAAATTATGACCGGCTGTCAGGAAGGGGTTAATAACCAATGGTGTGGCTACAGGGGTTGCAGGGGTCACAGTAAGGGAGACCCAGAGGGCCCCTTTACAACTGTGTTTGCCACCTAACCACTATATCACCAGCCCGGCTGCTCTTTACCTTTGGAAGGGTAAGCTAGTTCTTTCCTGCAGCATCCCTCTAACCCCTCCTGTACAGTGCTATGAATCAAAGGAGATTTGGAGACAGGAGGAGGGCTCGGTCAGCATGTCTGCAGATCGCTCTGTGCGGGCAGCAGAGCATTACAAGGTACAGGCTGCTTCAGTTTTCCTCTTTTGTTCCCCATGTCCTCAACATTAGAGATTTATGATTTAATCCTGCGGAAGCCACTGGTCAGACAGCAGATGGGGGCCACAGCATCTGAGTAGGGGCCCCTCCAGGAGTCTCTAAACCAGCGGTCCCAAACCTTTTTTCCCCCAGGGACTGGTTTTATGCACGCCAATTTTTCCACGGCCCAGGGGTGGGTGGGAGTTATTGGGGTCGGAGTTATTAGGGGGTTGGAGGTTTAATATCGCACACACAGGAAAAAAAAACACATGCTGTGTCATTTAGGGGTGTAGTATGGGGTAACCAGTATTTATAACTGCAGACTGATTATCAGCTCTGTGGGTCGGTATTAATCATGTAAATAATATACATATGTAATCTGCTTTGTTATTTTATAAATATATATATATATATATATATATATATATATATGCCCCTGTAGTAAAGATAAATATATGCCCCCTGTAGTTATAATAAATAATTATAGCCCCTCCCTGTAGTTATAATTATAACCCACCTGTAGTTAAAATTATAGCCCTCCTGTAGTTATAATATAGCCTCCCTGTAGTTATAATCATAGCCCCCCTGTAGTTATAATTATAGCCCCCTGTAGTTATAATAATTATAGTCCCCTGTAGTGATAATTAATGTTAGTCCCCTGTAGTGATAATAAATGATAGCCCCCCTGTAGTGATGATAAATAATGTGAGCCCCCCTGTAGTGATAATAAATGATGATTGCCCCCCCCCTTTAGTTATGATAATTGATAGACCCCCCTGTAGTGATGATAAATGATAGCCCCCCTGTAGTTATAATAATCATAGCCCCCCTGTAGTTATAATAATCATAGCCCCCCTGTAGTTGTTATAATCATAGCCCCCCTGTAGTTATAATAATCATAGCCCCCCCTGAAGTTATAATAATCAATAGCCCCCTGAAGTTTTTAGTACTGAGAGGACCTGTAGCCTTTCCCGGCTAGTTAAATGAAAAAAAAAAAAGAAAAGAAAACAAGATTACTCACCATTCCCGTCCCTGCGTCTCTGCTGCCTCCAGGACCCGGCGAGACCGAGCGGCGCAGGGGTGTGAGCCACTCTGCATCATCCCCCCTGCGCGCTGCTTTTGTGATGCGGCCCTCAGTAGCGCCGTATCTACAGCGATAGGGGTAAGCAGGGACGGCTCATTATCGTCCCTGCGTTCTCTCTGCAGCCGCGCAACGTGCGCAGCTGTTTTAACCCAGCGCGGGCGGAATACAACGGCCGCGTAGAGCAGATGCCGGCCGCCCGGACTAAAGTCACCGGTATCACGTTAGCCCCGCGGACCGGCAGGGGATGCGCTACGGCCCGGTGCCGGTTCGCGGACCGGCAGTTGGGGATCCCTGCACTAAACCATACAGGGACACTGGAGATGTTATTTAACCCTTACGCCTCTGCAGAAGCCACTGGTCAAGCAGCATATAGGAGCCACAGCATCTGCATAGGGGTCCCTGCATGAGTCTCTACCTTGGCAATATATATGGGGGCAGTGATGTCATCACGCCAGTTGGTGAGGATACAATGGATATCGAAGAACATTGGGGTCCTGTGGTCTAAATGAGCCGGAGGAGGCAAAGTGAAGCGAGAACGTAATGGAATGGGGAAAAATGTGCTCTAGGTCGACTGTTTTTATTTCTTTATTTTCGTTAGCCAAGGATCAATAGTGGGGGTGTAATGAAAATAAAGAAATAAAAATGAATTTATTGAATTAATATTTTTTTTTCGTCACCCCCATATTATTGATCATTTTATATAGAGATCGGTACAAACTTATGAGGTCTTTCATTTGAATTTCTGCCAAGTACAGTTTTTTTTATAGATTGCATTAGAAAACCCATAAGAGCGTCGCTCGCCCCTCCATTGGCCAAATAACCGCGCCTCTTTTAACTTAGCCAATCACAAACAGAGCTCGCTCTGCATTTCTTTTCCCCATAGAACTCTATGCAATAAGTAGCTCACCCGCTGATTGGCTAAGCTGGGCGAGCTCCTCTTCCTCCCAACCAATCACAGTAATTAGAATATTTCCCTTAGACAGTAATAAAATTTTAGGGCGCCTTTCTATCGCGCCCTTCTTGCTCCACTCAAAATAGACGCACTACATATGAAATTTGGGGATTCATATCTGCCGCCTGGGCTTTAACCAATCAGCTTCTTTTCTGCCCCTTTTTTTACTGTATTTCGAACTGTCCGCCTTTTCATTTGATTGGTCAACACTAATCCATTAGGTTTATAATGTTCACTGTCCGCTCCTATTCTGGATTGGTTGGTTCTCCGACCAATGAGAAGAGTTACAGAATTTAATTACTGTATTTCCCGGCAATTCTCTATATCGCAAAAACCTTATGTAGCTCGGTGACGACGGAACATAATGCGGTTGTTCGGGTTTTGAGATAGATTTATGTTTATAGAAGGTTTTTGCTCTTTTTCAGAGAATATTTTTACCCTAAAAAAACTGATTTTTTTATTCCATACTCCCATGCCCGCACGGCGCTGAGAGCCCAGATTGCATTGCCCCGATCTCTCCATAGACTACAATGGGACTAAGAAGCTCGCGCTCTGTTTTAGCCAGAGAGCCAAGCCCCCGCTAGCTCAAAACCGAATCAGCTCTTTTTCTGCTTTTTTTTACTGTATTTTTAGAATTGTCCTCCCCCCTTTTCATTTGATTGGTCCAATTTCTCCTCAAATTCTCCTCCAAGCTTAATATGGGTCACTGTCGCTCCTATTTCTGATTTGGCTTTATTATGCCTGACGCAATGAGGAAGAGCTTACAGAATTGAATTACTGTATTTCCCCGGTCCAATTATTCAATAATCCAAATTCCTGATGTTGCGCCCGGTGACACGAGCAACGCGTTGTAAGGAAAATTATAATTCTGTGTTTATAGAGGTATTAGCTTCATTTACTGAGAATGTTTTACACTTAATAAAAACGAATTATTTACTAATACTCCATGCCTCACGGCGCCGAGATTTCATTGCCGCCTATCCGTCTCCAAAGACTACAACGGGACAAAGTAGCTCGCGTGCTCTAGTGGATTTGGATTTGATGTATGTTGTTAAAGGTTTATGCACTTTTTCTGATAATGTTTTTACATCCAAATAAAGACGATTTTTTTGAATCATACTCCATGCCGCACGGGAGGGTAGTTACGACAACAGCAGCAGCATCAGGGCAGGCTTGAGAGTGGTGCACAATGTCAATAATTTTTGAAGTGTCGGCATGTAGGTGGGGGTGACCGATAATGAGGGAGGTGGAAGCAAACATCAAGCCAGGAGAGTGAAGATGTGAGGGCGTGTAAGGCAGCCTTTCGGTCATCCGCTGAGCTTCCTGTCCCAGAGTGGATACAAGACAGGAGAGAAGTACCGCAGCACACAGAAAGTCTACCAATAAATTGCCCATTGAAGATTTGGTGGTCGGGGTTGGTTGTGTCGAAGTAGAGACTAGACCCGAGGAAAAGGAAGGATGGTGGTTAGAAGGAGCAGCAGCATCAGATGTGTGGCCTCAGGCAGGTGCAGCATCAGTAATAAGTAGTGAAGGCAGGTAGCCAAAGAATCCAGGGTTAAGGTCTGCTCTAGGTGCTGTCTGCTGGTGGGTACCTAAATCACTTGTGGTAGATGGGTGGTGAAGAAACGAGGGTCAAGGTACCTGTTTAGAGAAAGTTGACTATGGCTCAGGAATCTGCGGCCAAAGGACTACAAATAGTCTTCCGAACATAGAAGTAACTTGAGGTTTGTCCTAGCGCGTCTTATGCAGGGGTATAAAAAAATGCCCCCAGTTTTTTTGACCGGGGTAGCAAGGGTCCAGGGGAGAGGGTGGAGAAGCCAGAAGTTCATTCCTCTAGCCTGAGTGGTGACAGTGTCGGGCTGTACACAGACCCATTCAAATCAGAGCCGATGGGCACTGCGTGGGCATCTTCGGCAATTGTGACGTCAGTGAGGTACTGCCCCTTCCTCCGTCCATCGGTCCACGTTGTATACTTGCCGCCGGTGGGTTCCATGTTGTGAGGGGTTCCCGTGGGTTTTTGTTCAGGGGGGGTTGCCCCGCCGGCAGGGTTGGCCTGCGGTCGCAGCCCGAGACCCCTTTTTCGGCCGGCGCGTTTCCGCGCGAGCCCCAGGACGTGTGGTGCCGCGGTCCGTTCAATGTCGGGCCCACGGGCGCACGGGGGGTGTGGGGGTCGGCTAGGTGCCTCTAGGGAGATGGCCGAGCACTGTAATACCACATTATGGCCCTGACGCGTTACTGGGGGGTCGCGGAACGTTCGCTGTTTTGTGGTGGGTGGGGGGTGTGAGTGTAATAGGGGGTACTTTTATGGAATGTGTGTAATATTTGTGAAAAGGTTGGGTGTATAACTCTGGATGGGGTGAGGGGTGGTAATGAGATGGGGTATAGGGTAGGGGAGGGTCATAATTGTTTATAGGGACTGGTTAGGGGTCAGGATGTGAAATAGGAGGTGGATGTCTATCCATTCAATACATCAGCTGATAGGCTGAGAATAATTTCTTTTGCAATCTTATATATTATTTTCCTCTAATTTTTACAGTGCTCACGCTTACACTTCGCCCTCCTCCGGCTCCATTTATGACCACAATCAACTAGGTTCTGGCCTGTTGGAGCTGCAATGCGCCGCACTTTGGCCGTCCCGCGAACATGACATGCCTTCGGACTATTATCAAAATGCCGCGTCCCTCCCCAGAAACGCCGCACACCGCCCCATTACGCCGCCCCTTCATGTTTTAGCTAGTCGAAGCCGAAAGTGGCGAAGGTTGCTCCTTAACAACCGCATCCCTGCTTCCGACAGGTGATTCGGATCGGTGAGCAGCCAGAATACCCGCCAGAAGACAGGCGCAACTCCCGAACATACAGTCGTGCCCTTAGTGTCTATGTTTCTCTGGAAAGATCACATTTTACGGCGCATGGCACATTTGCACTACACTCTATGACTTCTGAATAGGTGGAGGCAATGGCGTAGCTACATAGGGTCGCATCAGGCCCATGAGGCAGGGGTGCCCACAGGCTCAACAGCTGCAGAGCCCTCAAGAAGATGCGGCGCAATGTGATTATGTCATCGCGCCGCCTCCTCTGCTTTTGTTTTTTTTTTTTTTTTTAATAGTGAAAGGCCTTGTATATCTACCCACTAAAGGGGGTCCCATATACCTACCGGGCCTATATATTATCAGCTAATTGCTGGGGGGCTCATTATACTACCTGTGGGCGAGACCTATGTACCTACTTATCTACTGGAGGGCCCTATAAACCAACCTACTACAGGGGATCCTATATATCTACCTAGTAAAGAGGGCCCTATGTACCTGCTGAATAGGAAGGGCCCTATATACCTACTGGGGCTATATGTTATCAGCTATCAGCTGGGGGGCTCATTATACCTACTACCTGTGGGGGGACCTATGCAGGGCCGCCATCAGAAATTTCAGGGCCCCGTACAGCCAAAAAGTCTAGGCGCCCTCCTCCCAACAGAAAAAAAAGATATTTGTGAATATTAAAAAAAAAAACTCCACACATTGCAGCAATGTCTATTTAAATTTATTTTTGCACTTCACTGCAAGTATAATGAATGTGTTATTTTATGCTGCAGGATCGATACAATGCCCCGATACCAAACAAAGATAGTTTTTTTATGTTCTACTTACTTTTTTATTCATTTATAGTTTGCTTTGCATGGCCAATATTTTATACCGAAAACCTTTTTAGGGCTATATTTTTGAGGGCAAGCATTAGTTTGTACTGGCAAAAATTTTTGGCTCATACAACTTTTGAATCCCTTTGAATATCTAAATTTATTAGCAAAGTAGTAACAAAAAACACAACTCTTCTTTTTTTTTTTTTTTTTTTTTTTCTTATTGTAGTGATTTTATAATAACTTTACATTTTACGATGCATGGACCTTTTACAGATATAGAAATACCAATTCCTCATTTTTTATTCTTTCTCAATGATAAATAAGGAAGGGGTTTGTTTGGTGATTTATAATCTTTTTAAAATTGTTCCTAATTTCTTTGGGTACTGAACACATAATTAGTATAAAATATACCACAGCTTGTAGCTAACTCGAATTCTGGCCATTATAGCAGAAGCACAGCCAGTTTCCGATATAGAAGGAGTGGGCACATTTGTATGCATATATACATAAGCTATATACACACACCTAAAGAACCCACATAACCAACATACACAAACTGTATACACATAACCATACATACACAACATCCCACATAAATCATATATAACACACATGTCCATACAATATACACACCTAAAACAAACACACATATACCCACACATACACACTCCTAAAAACACACAAACTGTATATACAACAAAACCAACATACACTGGTAACGAATCATCACACTACACCTAAGTAAAAGTTTTGGGAAAAGATTGCAAAATGCACCATTTAATATTAATCACAAATCAAAAACAGAGATAATGCCCCATCATTTAAGGAGACCAGTCTGAGTATTTATACTGTACTCTTCAAACAATGGCAATATTAGTTTTACTGAGTTATTTTTAAAAAGCAAAAAAAATTATGCAATTTTTTGCCACAATTTTTTCAGAAATTGTTGACAAAAAAAAGCATTCTTTGCCATCCATTTTTCCCAAAAATGAGCAACAAATAGCGCTATTTTTGCCGCGAGTTTGCACAAATCCGGCAAAATGGCCACTTTTTATACCGCGATTTTGAGCAAATCGCTGCAAAACTGTCGCCACATTTTGCGTGAAAATTCAGGCAAATAAGAATAAAACACCGTCCTGTGTGGTAGATGTTAGGCTACCTGTCAGTGGAGCTGTGTCACCCCTTCTTGGGGATCAGGCTCCTAGAAGGCTGTCATCCTATTCAGCCAGCCACGCTCTCTTCTGCTGCTGCTCCTGATGTCGTCTGGGGCAGGGCTGCAGGGATTTCTCCTGCAACTGTCAGTTAAAAAAAACATGGAGGGAGCCCTCTCTCCCCCACAGTGCATGACCGTGCGCCCAGGCCCCTACACAGCGCAGGCGCAGGCAGGGGCCCGGCGCCGATAACTACATAAGACACCCGCGATCCAGGTAGAGTGATCGTGCACCTATCTAAAGACGGACCCAGACACAGGCGCAGTAGCCGGGGCCCGGACAGCGCAGGAGCACGGGCGTCCTGTCTTTAGTACAAGAGAAGGCCAATAGCTTTTGTTCATTTTACTGAAGCTGGTGAAACGACAGTGGCATCAAGCGGGCCCCCCTTGCTTCACATTTCAGGGTCAAGGTGCCCCCTACAGATCTCTACTGCTGAACTGCCGCTAATGGCGTGCCCCTGGACCGACCTATGTACCTACTTATCTACTGGAGGGCCCTATAAAACAACCTACTACAGGGAATCCTATATATCTACCTAGTAAAGAGGGCCCTATATGCCTATTTATCTACTAAGGAGGTCCTATATATACCTACCAACTTGGGGGGCTTTATATACCAACCTGCCTACTGTGGAGGGGCTATGTATCTACTTATCTACTGGGGGCCCTATAAAACGACCTATTACAGTGGCCCTATATATATACTTGATGGGTGTCCTATATCGATCTTTCTACAGGGGAAGCCTATTTACCTACGCCACGCATACGTGGGGCAAACTTCATATTAAGTAAAGTCTTCCTTTGATATAAGAGTCTGCACTAATCTGACTAATTTTTAGGGTGTAGCCTAACTAAAAGGAATGTCTACTTAAAGGAGTTTTGTCTCATTAACCGAGCTTTCGCATCCTGTAACTGGTCCTGTAAGTATGAACTGAGGGGCGTGCTACTTGTCTGTCTGTTCTGCTTCCCTCTCCCCCCCTCCCATAGCAACACAGGCAGCTACGTAACTTCTATACCAGGGGGGGGGGGGGCGGGTTTGCTGTCAGAGTTTCACCCTGTGTGGTGCCTGCCTAGGTCCTGGTTGCAGGAGAGGGCTGATCTAGGAGTGTAGAGAGGAATATGAAGCAGTGTGCTAAAGAGCATATGGGGATGCATGTGTTCCCTATATCCCCTGCTTAGCTTACAAGCACCACAACACCATGGCAACAACAAGGAAGTGTTAATATACTCAGATGTTCCCTAATACGGAGAACATAAAGTATCACAATGCCCCCTGGATCTGTATAAATATAGTATGTCCACAGTTCCAAAGACATATCCATCGATTATAGTAACGACAGGAGTGTCACCTGCCTGTCACATTCTATCTGTGTAGAGAGCAGGAGTGAATCAGGCACACACGAGGTTAATCCAAGCAGCATGACCACAGAACTCCAGCGTCCCTCCCTCCCCCCTCCCATCCTCCTCCCTCCCACTCCAGAAAGCATTCTGTGCGGGAGGGGCTCTCTGCTCTCGGCGTGACCTTTCTTCAACAAGGTGATGATCATTCAGAGGCCCTGACAGCCAGTAAGAAATAAGGATCAACAGGTCGCCACACCTATAAGCGACTCATGAGATTCATCTGACGAAGCTTAGCCGGTGCTAGGCGTAGTCACATTGCCTACCACAACTACACGGAGCTCAAGCTCCCGAACGCCAGTCGAGTAGGACATTCTGTAATAGAACATGATATTGCAAAGAGACTGCTTGTCTTTTTAAGATCTTAAAATTAAAACCCAATCATTGTAGCGAGACAACCCCTTTAACTGCTTGTCTAATTTGAGGGAGAGGGTGGGCTGTCTACTGCATGGAGTTTGTTCCTACCTACTAGTGGCACAAATAGGGCCTCTAAGCTGGCTGGGGTAACTTCAGCACTGGTTGGGGTTATTACCGTTTGGGGTACATTAGATGGGGAGTTTGAACTGAGATGGAAATTGTGAGTGAAGTGCTGGAAAAATGAGAAATCTGACATGCTTGTATGGTAAGTTCTGCAGGAACGAGTCATGGCAGGGAGAAGACATCATGAGGATCTGGACCACACAGCGAAGAAAAGGAAAAGAGAACAACGTCCATCAGATAATATGTCTCTGTGAGTTTCTAAATGTAACTGCACTGTAAGAACTTATATGGCTGGGCGCGAGCCAGTTGTACCACTGAATCTACACCATCTTATAAGGTCATTGTATGGAAGGGTAATATACAGTCTGAAGAGCTGTGTACACTGGTAACTCTACCACTTATTGGGGTTAAAACACCTCGTGGGTAATATAACAGTCTGCAGAGCCCTGTGTACACTGGTGTCTACCACTATAGGTCACTGTAAGAGAGGTAATATACTGTCTTAGATCATGAGTACACTGAGTATCTACCACTAAATGGCCCCTGTATGGAGGATAATAATACATTCTGCCAGATCTGTGGTAACACTGGTTTTCTACCCACTATATGCTCACTGTATGGAGGAATATACAGTCTATACAAGACTGCTACATTGGTAACTATTCACTATATGGTAACTGTATGTAGGGATATACAGTCTGCAGAGCCTGTGTACACTGGTATCTTGCCACTATAATGGTCACTGTATGGAGATAAATTAACATTCTGCAGAGCCTGTTTACACTGGTAACTATCACTATAGGTCACTCGTATAAGGAGGTAATATACAGTCGACAGAGCCTGTTACATTGGTAGCTATCACTATATGGTAACTGTATGGGAGGTAATATACATTCTGCAGAGCCTGTGTACACTGGCATCTACCTCAAAAATGGTCACTGTATGGAGATAATATACAGTCTTGCAGAGAGAGCTTGGTACACTGGTGTCTACCACAAATGGTCATTGTATGGAGGTAATATACAGTCTGCATAGGCCTGTGTACCTGGTCTGCCACTATATGGTCACTTAATGGAGGTAATATCACAGTCTGTAGAGCCTGTGTACACCCTTTTTGCCCTTTTTTGTTTTAATCTACCACTATATGGTTCAATTACTGTATGAATGGTAAAAATATATAGTGTGCAGAGCCTGTGTACACTGGTGTCTACACCATATGGTCACTGTATGGAGTTAATAAGACATCCTGCAGAGAGCCTGTTGTACGACTGGTGTCTACACTATATGGTATTAATGTATGGAGGTAAATACATCTGCCAGAGCCAGTGTATTACTATGTATCTACTACTATATGGTCACTGTATGGAGGTAACAGTCTGCAGAGCCTGTGTACAACTGCTATCTACCACTATATGGTGGTAATAATGGTTTATATTCAGTAACAGTACAATGATTTTATTCAGTCTCCTTCTGGTGATATGTGTTCATGATGTGGCGGTATTATCAGGTGCCTTTATATTGTTGCTTGATATTAGTGTCTTAATATATTGATTTGCTCAGTAACAAGCTATTGATAATTATTCCCACTAATATAGTTTGGATATTTGTATATTATTTGTCTTTTGTATTTTGTTGTTTTTTGGATATTGGTCTTGTATAAACTGGTTATGTTAGTAACATTATGGTGGTTATTATCACAATATAATGGTGGATTGTTGTGATAATTAAACTACACTGACCGCCAGAAACAGATAACATGTCATTAAGCTGTTCAGTTTAGCTCCAACAAAAGCTAAAAAACTAAGGCACAATTGAAGTTTTTTTTTCCTCTGCCCCCAGAAAGATTTTTTTGGGGGGTGAAAAGTAGGTGAAGTTGGCAGAGGAAGCGCATTGCTGTATAACTTGAGTTTCTTTTTACTCTTTTTTCCCGCCGACCGGCCCTATTTGAAATGAATTTTCTTCTGCTAAGACAATCCCATTCAGAAGAAAATCATTTGCAGTGTGCACTACACCGCAACCTCGTCTCAACAGCCCAGTAGGGAACCTGTTGTTAATAAAGTATTGGTCCACAGACGGTGTCTGAGTGTGTGGGGCCCAAACTGAAAGTTTTGGCACCCCCCCCATAAGTCCTTTATCTACGCTACCTGTTAATATCATTAGCAAAAAAAGGAGGACTTGGGAACACTGACAGTCGGCTCTGGGAAAAGCTGGGTGACCCTCACATGTATGAGGCGAGTTGCTGTGTATAACCGGACCGTATCTCAGAGATGGATAATAACTTGGACTCTGGATACGATAATATAATTGTCACCCACTTTTCTAGAACCAAGATATCCGGATAAAGAACCAAGTGACAATTCTAAAAACCTTTTCAGAAAACGAGTGACTAGAAAGTGCGGACACTGAGGAAAATCTTGGATGACGTCCCTAACGGTGGCCATTCTGATGAAGTAAGATATCATAAAATGCTAAGGACAAAGTAAGTATTACAAATTTGTGATAAAATTGCACCTATGAGGTGTAATTCGTGTACTTGCACCAAATTGCCATCGGGTTTTGGGAAAGCTGAGTAATAAGCAACATGAAGCTTGTAATGAAGGTTATATTGGTCACTTTTGCTTTCCTACATGGTAAGAGCTGGATGACATCATCATGTGATTAGCTGTGTCAGTCTGTATAACTAGTTAGATTTTGCCTTTTCAGGACTTCCTGCAGAATGGGTAATAACCTTGGAACTGTAGAAATGAGGAGCTATATTATTTGTCACCCCAGCATTTCTAGAAACGATTCTAAAGAACCCTAATATGAACAAGTAACACCTTTCCAGAGGAGGACGACTGGAAAGCTGACACTCAGGACTCTGGATAGTGAAAGCTGGATAATGTTTAAAGTGCCGCATTTTGAGGAGTCTTCACTTCATCAAAAGGTAACGTATTTATTGTGCAAATCTGGAGAAAGTAGCAGCATAATATATTGTATTGCTGTATTAAGCTACACTAATTTGCGCATTCAGGGTTCCGGAAAAAAGCTGGGTTAAAACCTCTGGTAAGCCTGTAATGATATCAGTTCTGTCATTCAGCTTTTCACTAAAAGCAGAAAGAACAAGAAATTTTACTTTTGCAGAAGGAACCTTAGAGAGATCACTTTCAGGGCTCCTGGAAAGCCTGGGTAACACCTCTGGTACGTAGTGATGAGCTATATTGCACACTTCACTTTCTGAAATGAGACAGAACTAAGACGTTTTACAAAAAGAAAACAATGTTGGAGCAATTCAGGGAGCAGTTTGTGACAATTTTCGGCATCTCTTTCAATGGGTCTAGTGATACCATGAGTTGTGCCCCATCTCCCCTTCTGGTGACCACAGCCGTCTCTGCAGTGACCACGGAGGGTGCGGTGGTAGTCACCCACAAGCTGCGCCTTCGCTGTCTCAAGGTCTAACATCATCAACTTTTCTTTCATGAATTGGATAAATCTGACACATAAAAATCTCAAGAGGGGTTTCGTGCTAAGTAAAACGGTCACATTGGGAACTCTTTGCTCCCTTTTTTATCATGACAGAAAACACTGAGAGAGAAGTAAAAGGAAAACGCCCTCCCCTATTTAGATGCTGTTTTTGTGGTGGTTTATGTCGCTGAGTGGGAAGCCCCATGGTGAGACCTAGTAAATCTTCATGTGTGCTAGTTCTTATCTTTGCGTGTATCATCACGCCTGGACAGATTAAATGTCTATATCCTGCCGTGTGACAAGAGTCAAATATCATAATTTCGTGGGTCTGCCCCAGCACTCCTGTGCAGCTGGACCTCTATTGTCTGTAACATGCAATCTCAAACTGCGGCCCGCCGAGCTTGTTGGAAAAACTACAACTTCCCATCATTCCCACTGTTTTAAAATCATATATGCATGAATGGAGTTGAGTTTCCCAACAGCTGGAGGGCCGCAGTTTTGAGATGTCAATAGAGTGGAGGACGGCGCAGTTTGTTTGTGCTCGGCACAGGTCCCTGCAGGGAAGAACCTGGCTGCATTGCTGGTTCCCAGTCAGTAGGTGGAGTTTGTAATTTGCTTCCTTTCTCTGTAGCTCAGCCCGGAAGTGTGGCAGGCAGTGTCCCTCCAAACAGGAAGCGATTTCAGCCTCCACTCAGTCTCTGTTAGTTTCAATGAGGGTTAGCAGATCTATTGAATGCCAGCACAGGAATAGCCGAAGCCCCTCCTGGGAGTCCAGGACGGCAGAGCTTGGGTGAAATCCTATAGGAGCGGCGGATCCTTCAGCAGGAGATCATCTCGGCCGGTGAGTTCTTCTCCTGTTCTTATCATTAAGTTGCTATATTTGTAAGAGCACTTAAAGTTTTAACCCCTTACTGACATTTGATGCACCTGTATGTCCTAATACCAGTAAAGGAATGTGGAGTGGGCTCACACGCTAAGCCCACTCTAGATGCAGCAGGTAAGTGCTGATTATCAGCTAGAATTGGCAACATGGCCTTAAAGGGGTCGTCTCACTACATTGATTCATCTTACCTCGGTCCTGTTTTCTTTGTTTCATTTTGAATTCAGGGGCGTGTTTACTTGCTTCTACTAGGCTGCAGTAGAAGCCGGGTCTGTAGCTATAGCAACCAGTGATGGCAGCCTATCAGGAGAGATCAAACAGGTCTGTAGCTATAGCGACCAGCGCTGTCAACCTATCAGGAGAGATTGAACTGGTCTGTAGCTATAGCAACCAGTGCTGACAGCCTGTCAGGAGAGATCGAACAGTCCTGTAGCTATAGCAACAGTGCTGGCAGCCAAATCGGGATAGATCAAACAGGTTGTAGCTATAGCGACCAGGGGCTGGCAGCTATCAGGAGAGATCCCAACAGGTCTGTAGCTATAGCGACCTGAGGAGCTGGTGCAGTCCATACAAAGGGGATATCTGGGAAATTTAGGTTGGCACTGTTAAAGGGAATCTGTCGCCAATTTTTTTTTTTTTTACTTATTAAATCAAGCCCCTGATCCTTATTCTTTTCCTCTCAGTTGTTTTTATTTCCTGATTGTAGATTTCTCTATTCAGCCGTCTATATATGATTGTGATTGTGGGGAAGACATTCTTGCTTGCACTGCTTTAACAGCAGTCAGAGAGAAACTTTACAGCAGCTTTATGCACATATGAGCCTTAAAGGGAATGTGTCATCAAAAAATGACTTATTGTTTAACTCCCATTTTTATGTTGAACACATTTTTTTAGGAATTTTTGGTTATGTTTTTTTTTTTAATTTTCCAGATCACTTTCAGTATTTTTTTAATAATTCTTAAAGGGGTTGTCTCGCTACAAAGAATAGCTTTCAAATTGTAGGGAACACAAAATAAAGACAAATATATTGCTTTGTTCATCTGTTTTCCTTAAGGAGATACAAGTGAATTTATGACCTCCCTAGCTATTTCAGTTCCCTCAGTAACCGACCTGTAAACAATTCTCCCCTTGCTGTTTGTTCTATGTGATAGCAGTGAGTGATGTCATCGCACAGGTCTCAGCAACCTCTGTGCTGCTGGGCAGTAAAAAGCTTGATTTATCTCAAGTAAACAGCACTGTAATTAGGGCTTTTGTTTGAGGGATCAGATAAAAAGTCCTGTTAGTAGTTTCCAAGAAGCTTCTGAGCTAATCTGAACTAATTAGCAACTGAAAGCACAGGGCTGGATACACCATGGAGTTTATGCAAATTTCAGTCAGTCTGAACCAGGAAGTGACAGAGTATTTCATTCATGCATCCTATGAAACTCTGTAGGGAGACCACTCCTTTAAGTCCTGTAGTTTTCAGTTTGGCCACTAAGTCTAATGATCATCTGACACTTCCTGTTCTGTTTAGAGAGCTTTTCAGAAGTCTGCTCAATATCAGTAACAGCAGGGTCACACTGAAAGGAGACACCATTGTGTACAGATAACACAGAATCCACCAGTCACAAGAGGAGATGTCACAGCTCACCCTCTGACCTCCCTTCACAATGAAAACTCTCCTATACAAGTCTATGGGACAGAATCTGTCTTAAGAATCCTATGTGCATCAAGCTGCTGTAAAGTATCTCTCTGACTGCTGTTAACCCCTTAAGGACCCGGCGTTTTTTTTGTTGACACATTCGTTTTTCCCTCCTCCTACTGATTAGTACATGTGTTTAAAATGTGTGGTGTGACATGCTGACATCTGTAGTTCCATGTCCTTCAGCAGTTAGTTGTGGAACTATAAGTGCAAGCATGCCACAGCATACATGTACTAAATATCTTTTTCGACTTATATACAAATCCAACTTAAGAACAAAGTCCCTATCCTGTATGTAACCCGGGGACTGCTTGTATATGGTATGTGCACATGCTTTATATCACATGTATTCTGTGTGTTAATTTCTTGACACTTCTACGCTTTGTCTGACAAAATGGGCATAGCCTCGGCAAAGGGGTGTGACTAAGCAAGCAACACTATGCACCCAGAAAATGTTCCAAAATTTTGATGCAATTAAAGAAAGCCAATTAAAAAATGGTGTAAAGTTACACTAGACAGTCCTAATATGCACTTAACTTATCAACAGTATGACAAATAAAGCACATTTTAAGACTGTCTATTCTAATTTTACACAGTCTAGGAGTTGGAGACTATTGATAAATCTGCCCCAGTGTGTGTGTGTGTGTGTGTGTGTTGTATAATATATATATAATATTATATATATATATATATATATATATATATATATATATATATATATACATACATATATATATATGCTGATTCTATGCTTATATGTTTTGCTCCTGTCATTGCCCTGGTAATCTAGTCCATCTTTAGTCTTTTTCAGGGAACAAAGGAGCTGTCATTTTGTCTTCATTGAGATGAGACTATTTTGCAGATTAGCTTTTCCTTTACATCAATGTTAGAGGGGAAATAGGGCCCTCAGTAGTGACTATATATATAAAGAAGTTAGAGTACAGCTCACCAGACACCCCGGGTGATGTGGGGTCCGCTTTCATCTTTATTCCCGGCCCGGTGCAGACGGAGATCATCCGGCTGGGGATGTGGCAGAATATGAACATGAATCCATGATAATCCAGCACTCATGCACACGGGATATCACAAATGTAACAAAAGTTCACTCTTTTATTGACAGTTCCATAAAAACATGGTTAAAAACATCTAAAATCCATAGAAGTTTACGTGTTTCGTAACCTTTACCGTTACATTTGTGATATCCCACGTGCACGAGTGCTGGATTATCATGGATTCATGTTCATCCTCAGTATTGACTGCAGAACTGATATGGGTTTCTAATGAGCCAGCAGTTCATAAAGTTACCAAGTCCCAGCAAAGATGTGACCGCCAGGGCAGGCAGGCAGGAAGGTTTACTGCTGAGCTGTATGCAGTGATCAGGCAAGCATGGTAATAAACTGTCCCTGTCTTCTCAATGAAAAGCACAGCTGCTGCTGACAGCCTGCTCCCCATTTCCCACAGCGGCAAGCACAATCCCCTATGAACTGTGAAAGGGACATTTCAGAACTTCCATGCAGAGGGTTTTATGTTAATCGCCGGGGTTTAAAGCCCAACCCTTTGGTGCCATCTTACCGTATTTGGGAACTTCTATTCACTTCAATGGAGACCCCCCACCACCTCTATGTTCAGAATTTGGGGGTTTTGGGGTCGTTCTCGAGGTGGGACCCACGCTATGTGACATTGAGGATCTTTTGTGGCGAAAGGCCCATAAATGTCTGAAGAAAAGAAAACCCTTTTTTTTTTTTTTTTTTTTTAAACTTTTTTTTAATTTTTGAGCCTTCAAAAAAAATAAAAAAATGAAAACCCAATACAATAATATCCCCTTTGCAGTTATCGCTGCACGCAGGCGAAAATTTATTTGTAAAAGATTTTAAATTTTTACATTTTCCCACATAGAATCTACAAATTTTTGATTTTCCCCGATGAAACAAAAATTAAACCTTGTAACAGGAAATACACGGGGACAAAAGGGTTATGGAATCCTTTCAAGAAATTGCGGGCAAAAATTTCACATAGGAAAAATGAGGGAAAGATATAAATTTAACCAAAGGGTAAACATTAAAACCCAACCCAAAACAACTCTGCTCCGTTTTACCCCCCCAATCCCCATTTCCCTCCAAAACCCCGCCAGCACCCCCCCCCCCCTTTTTGGGGGGGGGGGGGGGGGGGGGGGGGGGGTCTTTTATCAAAAAAGGGCCACCTACCCCAGCTCTATGCCACACTGGGCGTTAGAGGGGACGTTCTGAAAGGTAAGGAGTTAAAGTAAAAGTGGGGAATTCCATGCGGGACTCCATCAGGAAAGGCCCCGGGGCCCCTAAAGGGTTTAAATTTGGGCCCAGTGCCCCCTACTTTTTGAGCCCTGGAAACCACCTGCCCATTCCAAAAACGGAGGGGAATCTTTTCCCGAATGGGGGCCGACAGTGTGTCTATCACCTTCTGCCATAAGTAAAAAAAAGATTTTTAAACTTTTTGCTCCTTTCGCTGCGAGGCCCCCAACCCAGTCCATTTTCAACAAAAAAAAAGGCTATCAAGAAGAAGTTCCCCCAAATTGGGGCCGCCGGCGGGCTCCACACCTAAAAAATTTCCTTTTCGCGCCGCTGCTGATAGAACGTGAAAAAGCCCTTCTCCCTTCGGGTAGGGTGCCCCGGGTCCCAGTACTAAAAACCCCTAAGGGCCCTTTTGCGCGGGGGGGAAAAATCCCCCGGCCCGAGGTACTCTGCACCTGAGTTTGCCCATCCGCCCAGTATTGTTAAATTTTTAGGACCCCTGCCAGGGGGCAATGGAAAGATCACTTCCACTGTCACACTTAAGCACTTATTTGAATTTGTACAGCCCCATTCTATGCCCCCCTTTAAAGGGGCGTTAGGTAGGCTTGTGTGCCCCCTTTGAGGAACACTCAATGTACCGAATGCGGAAAGGGGAACTTATAGGACCCCAAAGTCCCCCCCGCAGTATAGTGTCAGGGAAAGGGTTTGGGTCGGGCCGGGCTCCCAGCGCGCGAGTTGTAAAATTTTTTTGGGGCATAATCTTTTGGTTTCCCTAGCAGATATCTGTAAGTCCCCGAAAAAGAGAGCGTCTCGTCGGGGGCCTCACCAAGTCTTGAAAAAACCCTGAACTCCTTTCCCTCCCCCCGTGATTTTCGGGAGGGGGGGGCCCTTAAAAAACGCTCCCCTGGAATAAGTAAGGGGGGAAATTGGGAAAGGCCCGGAAACGTGACGGGAAGTTCCTGAAGTGAGTAGGCCCGTCAAAGCATGGGGTCCCCCATTAAATGAGGCATGACGGGCCCCCTTCAGACTCCCGGAACGACCCCGTGTGAGGCCCCCATCCTAAAAGCGGGGTTTTTCTGAAAAAAAGGACTGATAAAGCGAGTGGCGGGACGGGCCCCTTAAAGCTTTCTGATCTTTTTCCCCAGCCCCCCATACCGGCATAAAAAGGACGTTTTTCCCCTAACATCATACGGAAGCTCCGCATAGGGTAAATGCAAAAAATTTTTTACAAGAAAAAAACCTCTGGCATAAACCAGACCGCCCACCCCGCTCGGGTGAACACTTTTGAGGCCTGACACCAGTCCGCAAGATATCGCCCCCGGGCTGCTAAATTGTAATACCTGATGTTAGGGAAGCCGAGACCCCAAAAAGTTTGGTCTGGGGGAAAAAAGGGAAAGAGAATGGGGGCCCCCCCTTTCCCCCCCCCCCAAATAAATTTTTCAAAAAAAAGGGCGTTTTATGAGTTTTTCCCCCGGGGGGTTTAAGGGGGATTAGGACAATTTTAAATAAATACAGGGGGCGGGGCACCCCCACCTTTTTAAAAGCGGGTTTGGCCCGCCCATAAAGGAAAAGGGGGAAGGTCTCCCATCTCTTGAGGTTTTCCCAGTCCCGTCACGTATCTGCAGATTTTCCCTCCGTATATATTTTTTTCCGGGTCCCGGGGAAATGAGGATGCCCTAAATATTTTATGCGGGAGGTGCACCAGCGGATATGATGAGGGGAGGCCCAAAAATGGATGCAAACGGTCCTCTAAGTGGGGAGGCCCTCACTTTTATAAACGTTGAGATTGAAACCCTGAGAGGCCCCCTTCATTTTTAAATACCCCTGCAGCACGTCGCCAGGGGGGTTTTTTGGGGTTGAGCCCAAACAAAACAAGTCGTCCGAAAGGGGCCCGGGCCAGCTTTTCCGCATTCATGTAGCTTTATTCCCAAAAATGTTTGAGACGGGGTGACGTGGTAAAAAAGAGGGTCGATAGAGAGTTTTAAAATATTTTTGGGGCAAAAGGGGGGCCCCCCTTTCTTCCCCCCGGAACAGTTTCAATAAAGGAGATTTTCGCCAAACCATTCATATAGGGCCGGGCCCGGTTCGCTGCATGGGAACAGGAAGGACAAAAACAAAAGCCCCAAACCCCCGCCCCCCCCTTTGGGGCCCGGGCCAGGAAAGGCCGGGGAAAAACCCCCCCTTGTAAAAAGCCTTCTCCGCATCCAGCTTAACAGCATGGAAAACCGGGTTTGGGGCCAGGGTTTTTGGGGCCCGTTGCCCCCGGGCCACAGCCAACCCGCACATTCCGGTCATCGTTAGGAAACAAAAACCCGACTGGCGGGATGCGAAATGGCATCCCCAAAATTTTTTTTTCCTGGGGGGAGGGTTGCAAAAATTTTTGGGGGCCGGGGGGAGCTTATAACCCGGGGTTCGCAAAAATTATGGGCCGGGGGATGTTTTTTAAAGGGCCACGGGGTTCCCTTCCCGCCCTTTTCAGCAGCAGCACCGTTCTGGAATCAAAAAAGGAGTCTATGGGGACAGAGGGGAAATGTAGACATCATTGAATATTGGGTTTAAAAGGGGGACAATATCAGATTTCAGGATTTTATAGAATTCCCGGGCCAGTAGCCTGGGCCCCGGCGATTTTCCGTTCGCCAGGGGGGTGATTGGGCCCCGGAACCACCCTCCATGGTGAAGTCCGACCTAGCTGTGGGGCGGGGGATCATCGGGAAGCCCCGGAGTACCACCGATTCCCAAAAATTCCGCAACCCCCGGGCCGCTTTGAAAGGGGTGGGGCTATATTTGGGACCCAAAAAGGCCACAAAAACTTCCTCTACGGGTACCCCGCTTTCAGGTGGGCCCCGTTTCAGGGCATTTTAACCCGCTGCTATCCCCGGCCCCCGGCCCTCCCTTGAGCAGTCCCTGCTGCCAACCCGCTTCCCCCCTATTCCCCCCCCCCTGTAGTAAACGATTCTGGGTTGGGCCCTTTACTTGGGCCCGCGGCTGGGCCTTTTAAAGGAAAAAAGTTTTAAAAGGGCCTGGGTTTCCCGTTAGCGCGTTTTTTGTTTTTCGCCCAAAGGGCAAATTGCGAAACCGCGGGTGGGGGGCATGCAAGTCCCCAGGGAACCTTTAAACTTTTCATTCGCGTCCCCTTTCGCTTCATGCTCGATAGCAAATTTTTAGGCCGCGCAACAAACCCCCTTTTGCGGGGAGCCCGAGCAAGGGCCATCCCCCGGGGTGCGCTTTATTTTCTGATAGAAAAATGAGACCATGTACTTTTAAAAAAAAGGGTCGAATCATCTGAAATTTGTACAGATGCGTGGGGGAACCCATGACCTGCCCGTGGAGGGGCCACCCGGGAAAGGCTTTAAAACAGTTTTGGGTGGGGCCATGGTCCCCCAGATAGTAAAGGGGTTTAAAAACAGTCGCAGTACCACCCAGTGGAGAGTCGTAGACAAACAGAGCCCCCTGTCAATCCCGAAAAAAAATCAGAACAGCCGAGTAAAAAGGGAAAGTTTGGGCATGGGGTTTTAGGAGCCGCCAGGGGTCTTTGACGTCCGGCGGCCAAAGGTACGTGAACGAGGAAATTTTACCTCCCCCCAGCCCGACCCGCACCCATCTGTCCAATGTGGGGGCTTTTCCCAGTTGAAATCCCCCACAAAAATTAAAATTTTTCATGTTCCCCCTTGTAGTTAAAAAAATTTGGGGATGTCGGGAAAAAGGAGTCCCTTTGGAGATTTTGGGGCGTAGAAATTGACCAAAAAGGGGACCCGGGGGCCCGGGGGTTGGGAACTTATTCTTAAGTAATAAATCTGCCTGCCCGTCATATACAGATCAGCAATGGGCTGTACTAGGGCCCGCCCGGGTAAAATTGCGGCCCCCGGTTTTTCCCTTTCAGGAATTAGCCAGCACCGGGGGATCTTTAAACCCTCGGGCTTTGCAGGGGCACAAATTTTCTGCCCCTTTCCCAAAGAGTCCCCTTGAACATATTTAAAACCGCCATCAATCTTTTGAGGTGGGGTAGGAAAACCCTCTGCGTTTTTTGGAATAATTTAAAACCCCCCAACGTTCCCGGGAAAAGGGCCATTTATTTGCGGAGCCGGGGGGAGCCCGAGGTAAGGGGGGTCTCCCCCTCATCCGCCCTCCCAAACAAGGGAACCGGCAGGGGAACAACCGTAAATAGGGGGGGTTCCCCAAACGTCCCAGCGAGCGCTTTTCCCCCCTCCAGACAGGGGGGGGGGGGTGGCGAGTAAATGTCCCTCCCCGGGACAGACCAGGACCATGAAAAATAGAGGGCGGAACCCAAAAAAAGTTTGTAAACACCTTAAATTTTATAACAAATTAACAACGTAGACCAAAATGCCACTTAGTGGCCCAACCCCCTGCAGCCCATTGGGCCCCAAAGGGGCGGGGAAACCCCAATAGGGGGAAACTCACCCAAGGAACGTTCCATGGCGCTTCCGGGGCCCAAAATTAAGGGACTCGGCAAAATTTTTTCCCGGTACCGAAAGAGATTTCCCCCCAGCTATTCTCCAGCCGCTTTAAAAAAAAATCTGGGCGCCTCTTCCCCGGGGGGGGCGAAAAAATTATCATTCCCGCCATTATCCAAACCTTGACTTTTCCGAAAAGAGCAGCTGAAAACCGATTTGGGGTTTCGTGTAGGAGCTACAAACCCGGAAAGATATCTCTTCTCTTCAGGGCCCCCTTGTTGGGGAAGTCCCCGAAAGACAAAAACCCCCTCAAAACCCCCACCCCCTACCTCCCGAAAATCTTTGATACGCCCCGCAGAAATCTCCTTCAGACCATTGTGGGAAACAGCTATCCCCCGGCCCCGGGACCCGGGGCCCCTCCCCCCTGCGGACCCCAATCCTGTGCACTCTTTCCACCTTATTTGGGGGCATTTGGGAGGTCCAGAGCTAGGGCCCGGCCAAGCCCCCTACCAGATACGTTTCCATTTATTCAGGAGGGACTGATTCAGGGATCCGATGAAAACCCCAGGGTTTTTCCGCCTTTTGGGTTCTCGAGGTCCCTCCAATTTTTTCCCCAGCGCGCTTATGGTCTCCTGGGGCCCAAATTTAAAGCCTTTTTCTAAACTCCACACCCCTGTCCTCATAGACGCTGATCGCGACCTAATCTTCGATTTGTGTGCATTCGGGCGTTATCCCGCGACAGCGCTGCATTGATAGAAGACTGAAAGAGGTCCCATGCGGCGGGGCCCTGGACGATTGCATGAGGTCCAAGCGGCGGTCCCCGGGCCGGGAACAGCAAAATTTGGGGACGACTTTTCCCAAGGCCACCAGAGGAAAGATGAAGCGTCTGGGCCGACAGCAGAGGGGCGAGGACTTTCGGAGACCCCCCGTGGTTCCCAGTCCTTCGGGGATTTATGGATTGCTGGGGCCCTGGGGGTGGGGGGGTTTCCCGGGGGGGTGGACTTGGTGCCGGCCCCTTTTCCCCTTTGCCCCCCCTTTTAGGAAATAAAAGGTGCTTTCCCTGGGGCCCGAGGTTTGGGGGCCCCGGGAAGGAAGGCCCGGGTTTTCCCTTGCTTTTTTAAAAGCTTATTTTTCAAAATTGTTCCCCTCCCACCCCGACGGAAAGCGGCCCCGGCAACCGGCCCGAGGGCCCCGAAAAAAGGGCCCAAGGGGAGGGATTTTCCCCCCTTTTCAGGAAAAAAATAACCCACCCATTAAATTCCAGAAAGCCGGGGTCCCCCCCCCGGCTTTTCCCTGGAGGGAAAAAAAAAACAAAAATTGCCCCGGTCACAAAACCAGCCCCAAAGGGAAACTAAAGATAAAAAAATTTGACCCCCAAGGCCGCACGGAGGCCAGGGGCAGGTTTCCCCTTAAAAACCCCATAAAAAACAGGGGCATTTTCAAACCCTATTACAAGATTTTCTTTTACAAAAAATAAAGCAGCAAATAATTAAAGCACAGAATGCAATGAGAACCAGCAATCGTAACAGGCAAGCAAGATAGTACGGGCCAAAAACCTTTGGGAAAAATTTGTGACAGGGAAAGGGAAATAGAAAAAGGGGTTCGAGGGAGCGCAGCTTGCGCAGGGTTTAGTAGATGGCGACAAACCCCCAGTCGTTTTATCATTAGAAATATCTGTGGGACAATCACTCAAGAACAGCAGGGGGCGATGAAAAAAGCATCTTTTCCCGGAGAGGGGAGGGCTAAAAAAGCCTGCAGCAGCCCCAGGAAAATAAGCCCAAATATGTGGATGGGGAAAAAAACACAGCAGGTAAAAATAAGGCTTCTTACTTGGGTGGTGGGGCTTAAAAACCCAAAAACTGCCCCCCCCAAAAGCACAATTTTAAAATTTGGCCCGGGGGGGATTTAGGGGAAGGGGGGGGGCCCGGGGGGGGTTTAAAAATGGGGCCCAATCCAGGGGTTTGGGGGCCGGGGGGAAGGGGGAGGGGGGGGGGGTTCTTTAGGGGCCCGGGCCCAGTTCCCCGGGGGGGCCCGTGTGGGCCCGGGGGACGTCCCAACCGCTTTCACTCTGCTTTCCCCAGGGGGGGGGGGGCGCAGCCGAGGGTGGGTTGGGGGTTTCAGGCAGCTGCTAAACCCCCCTTTGGGACAAAATGTGGTGGGGGCCCGCCCGGGGGCCCCAAGTCCGCAGTCTCCCCCTCAGGGGGTAGTACTTACTGCGCCGCCGGATCTTGCCCAGTCCCTTAGAACACCGTCCTCAGCACCCAGCTATCCACCAGGGAGGGGGCCCGTCCTGTGGGGACGAACTTGTGCCTCCGCTCCGGGGGCTTCCCCGCCCCTGCTCCTCCAGCCCCTTCGAGAGCCCCGGGCCCCCCTCTCCCCGGGTACACCACCCACCGCGGCTCCTCGCTCAGGGTGCTGCGTCCTCCCTCACGTGTCTTCCGGCCAGGGAACGAAGCAGTCGGGAAGTTTTCCCCGTTGAATCCGCCTGTCCAGGAGCCCGCAACCCCCCCTTGGCTTCAGGAACCCCCCCGGGTTCACCAGGGGAGGGCCGGGTCTCACGGCTCCTCACTTTGCGGCGCTGCCGCGTCTTCTGTCCGGGGCCCCGGGGCGGGCGAGGTGCCTCCCCCCCCCGGGGTCTACCCCCTCACAGGTACCTCGTAAGGCCCTCCCGGGCCCCCCGCACCCCCCGATCTGCTTAGTGGCCCCCAAGCTGCGACCGATGTATGTAGGGAGGGAACGGGAGCGAGGCCCGGGTCTCAGCTCCCACCCGCCCCCGGCACCCTTTTCCCAAAATGGCTTTCCCGGCCCTTTTTCCCGCAGGCCCTTCTCGGCCACAACCCGCCGCCCAAGGCTCCCGGGAAAAAAAAAAAAAACCCCCCGGGTTTCCAAAAAAGCCCCAGATCAGTGCACCAATGTCTCAGTGGGGTCCCCTGAGGGTTTTTTGGGGGTCCCCGAAAAGGGGCGGATGGCTCCGAATCCCTTGGAATTTTGCCGCTGGGCTCAGGGGGCTCAGGTAAAATGCGGCCAAAAATGGATGCCCCGCCCCCGGGGAAATCCCCACGAAAACTTTTTTAAATAAGATGCTTCTCAAAGTTTTTTAGTAACCAACCCCCTGTTCTCCTTTAGGTTTCAGACACCACAAATTTAAAATCTTTGATGGATGAAAGTCAATTGCACTCCAAGAAAGTCAATGACATGGCAGCCAGGATATTAGAAACCCCCGCCCTAGACTTCCCTCCACCTGATAACTGGGAGAGGTGAGCGCTTCCCATGACATCAAATCATATCCTATTGATAAGATAGAAAATGACTGGAAAAGGGGAAGGTCCCTTTGACCTATGGGAGTGATCCCTTGTCTCCCCATATACAGGATTACATAGTAGTGGAGAAGTCATCTGGTTTTGGGGGTGGCCTCCCGGTGTTTAGAGGGCGGAGCAGCCCCCCAGGGGCCCCCTCACCAGCCTCCACCTCATCCACTGATACAGAAGATCCAGAACTGAGCAGCAGGAAGACTGACCCGCTTTACTGGAGAGGTGAGGGGTAGCTGGGGAAATGTGGGGCATTTAAAAACCCCAAAAATTGAATTGTCTGGGGGAGAAT
>JAODAL010026582.1:0-56506 GCA_025379985.1 Phyllomedusa bahiana | reverse complement strand
AAACTTTTTGATAAGGAAAAACCTCCCACGCTAGAAAATATCAAACCAAAAAAAAGGGGAGCATATAAATTAAAATATAACTTTTAATAATAATACAATTCAAAGCATAGCATCACTATGAACAAACACAGACAAAACAAACACACAAAAAGAGAGGGGAGAATTAACCCTAGGTCACCACAATTAGAATAGATCCTAGAGACAACAGGGTATTCGTCCCAAAGAGGGCGTTCCTGTCCCGAACTAGCCTAATATAATATCCAAATTTGTCCTCATATAAAAACAAAACAAAATCCCGACATGTTTTGATCCGCCCAGATATATATCTATGAAGCAGCAGAGAATGGTATGGGAACTTATGTAAGAGGCTCGGCAGCAAGAGACCTCAATATGAGGTGTACAGGATGGTGGAGACTTGTTCTTCAGCAGCTAAGAGAATCAGGGAGGAAAAAAGGGTTGGAATAGTGCTATAGGAACCTACTTGTTCCCCACATGGCTGCTGCAAAAAGTATTTTACTTTGCTGCACTATGGAGGAATAAAGAGGGGGCAACAGTGTGACAAAATATTTGATTTATACATGTTTAGGATTAGTGTAATACTGCTGCTCTGTTCAATGACCCAGTAGTCTCCTTTCAAGTTTTTTGCCTGAATGTTGGAGTACCCCCTTACCCCCATTGGGGTGATTTTGGTAAGAGGTTTCCCCAGTGATTGCTTCTTTTAAAATTATGATTTTGAAAACCCCAAATAGAGAAGTGCCAGATAGAAAAAAGCCAACAACTTTTCATTCCCTTCTAAAAAGGTACAATGTTCTTAGACATGAGTGACCCCCTCAAACACTGGGTCCCATAGCAATTGTTATGACTGCTATGGTTATATTTATGCCCATGTCTGCAATTGAACACTAGTGCTATTCAATTAAATGTTGTGGATGTTAATAATGGACATGATTGATGTCTTTGATTTTTCACTCCTACACCAGAAGTGCCCTTCTGTCTATCCAGCTGCTTTATCACTGTAAATCCTTCAACAAACCCTAACTCTAAAATAACTTTATAAATCCCTCTTAAAATTCCAAATAGTAGATCATTTATAAACAACTAAAGTACCTATGATATCTCAAATGATACCCCTTATCTATCCCTAGACAAAACCAAACAATGGCCGGGTAAATCTCCTAAAAAGAACGGCCCCACCCCCGCCCACCTGCCCCTATCAGCTCTTTGCTTTTGATAATGTCAAGGCTCACACTTTCTATAGCCCTGTCAGCGGTCATACAGTAGACTTTTTCACAGCCACAGTTCCGCATAATCTCAGTCAGCCTAGCCAGCAGTCTTGGCCGTTGGTTGCATTTACCTATGTACTATTGGCAACTCATCACACACGCTCACTTATCTCTTCTTCTAATGCTACACATACTCCCTGTCTGGTAGAAAAACCATCCACCGTTATGGAGGCATTGGAACTCGAACATGGGGTGTCACAAGGTCTCAGATACAGTACATTAGGCTTCCCAAGTTAGCCCCTGACGTAATGCCTGGAGGCAAATGTTATGTTGCTGGAACCACACAGTTAAGGCAACACAAATATAGCAGTGATTCTCATGAAATCAAGCTACCTTTCACAACTCTGAGGTGTGTCCTGCAAGAAAGTCACAGATGAAGTAACAACATCAAATTTTTCATTTGGCATTTAAAGTCAATATTAAAAAGGGAAGGGGGCTGTTTTCTATATTTTTTTCTAAAAGGGGGCTGAGAATGAATAGGACTCTTCATCCCCCCTATTGCATGTGGCATTCCTAAATTCACATCCAACTCACTGAGTCTTGCACTTTTAGGCCTCGCTCACACGGCTTATTTCAAACGATTTACAACGGGTTTTCCCATGTAAATAGTTTTGAAAACAGTTGAAAAATCATTGCAAATAAGTGTCCCTAAGTGGGCACGTTTTTTAACTGATTTCCCGACGGGGCACCATCTCCAATCATTTTTTAGAGGTGAAACCTCCGGAAATAATTGACAGTAAATTTTTTTTCCGTCCGGAAGCCGCTCAATCCGCGGGGCAATCCGGCACGAAATACGCGTCGTGTGAACAACAGCCGAATTTTCATTGAAATCAATAGAAAATAGGCTTGACTTATTTCGACGGATTTGCCGAACGGATTGACGATCGTCAATCCGTCGGCAAATACGCGGCGAAATAAGCCGTGTGAACGAGGCCTAAATGTGATTAGAGCCAACCAGATACCAGATCTGCAGACAGTTTTTTCAGGTGTTTGCTCCTAATCAGTGCAGAGTAGAATTCTGGTTGAAAACTTTCTCCACAAAAATACTGAATAATAAAGAATAAAAAAGCTTTATTTCTTTATTTGTCACATTATATCCAAACAGAGATAAAAACTTTGTCTGATGTCCTCTGACATGACACGTTTTGAGCTCAACAGAGTCCTTGTTCACATATCTGGTTGGCTAGGTGAGAGACTGAAGGAGTAACTCATAAGCGGTAACATTCCTTATTAGGGAGAGGTATCATGTAGCTATGTAGAGACTTATACACCATTAGCTTTTCTACTGAAATTTAAATATATTCTAAAATATTCATGGGAAATTAATTAGAACTGTAAAGTGCCACCTACATGGTGCCTCTCCCTAATGAGGAACATGATCTCTTTTACCAGGAAGGTCCTGCATAGATCACTGCTTGCCCCTATAGTATGTTCACACAGCGTATTTGAGGTCCATATTTCGGGTCGTAATCACGCTGCAATACGCCTGAAGTACAGATCGCAAATATGGTAATTCAAAGCTCTCATTGAGAGCTATGATTACCTGTCCTTTTTCCATAACGTGTATTGCACGCTGGGAAAAAAAGTGACATGTCACTTCTTGCCTGCGCTTATACGCCGGGGAAAGTGTAGTTTTATGGAAGCCTCCACAGAGCATTTTAGAAGTACACGCTGGCCAGCGCATACTTCTAAAACACACGGTGTATTGCGCCATGTACAGTATGTGCTGCAATACACTGTGTGAACTTACCCTCAGAGTCTCTCTCATCTTTATAGACTTCTATTAGGATTTTGCTGACATGGCAGATTTTCACATGGATCTCAGTATAAAATCCACATCTTTTCCACACAAAATCAATTTCTACTAGGGATCCGAGCCATAGTTTACACAGCCCAGATATTTCCACTTTCATATTTGGGATGTGAGTGCACAAACCAGGTGTTTTCCACACATATAGCCATTTCTACAGTGAATCTTTGTCATAGTTCATACAGCCCAGACCTTTACAAGGCGAATTTAAAATTTGTGAGTAGAAAGAATAAAAAAAAATTACATGGCCCTTGATGCAGTTCCAACGCAAAAAAAATCTTGTCTGTTAGCCAGAAACTGTGACCAAATCTATGGCATTGAAAGGTGAAATCAATGACAGAAATGCTAGGGCATCTTATTCTACTGCAGACTCTTCTGAAGGAACAATTCGCTATGTGAACATGCACTTTGCTATATGGATTTTTCTATAATTACAACTTATCACAAGTCCATTAGGTGATAAGTGTCTGATTGCTGGAAATCTGACCATGCCAATCACAAGAACTGAGGTTCCATGTTTCATCATTGAGTGGAGCAGCAGTCAATAATGCGCACTCCTGTTGCATTGAAAGTCTATGGAACTTCTGAAGTTCCATAGACCTCTGGGAGTTTCATAGACTTTGAATTGAGTGACAGTACACATATTCAAACACCACTAAACATACAGACAAAGGACCCCAGTTCTTGTGATAAGTACGATAGGACCTGGAGCAAATGGACTTCCACCAATCTGACACTTATCATCTAAACAGTTCAAAGAAAACATGGAGTTAGAGAAAGTAAAAAGATGAGCAACTAAAGCGATAAGGGGCATGGAACATTTTAGTTATGGTTTAAAGAACTGTTTATTTAGTTTTGAAAAGTCTAGTCTGATGTAGTCAGAGAGATTTGCATTTTTTCTGGATCAGTAGTACAAAACAGAATTTTAAAATTGCTTATACATTTCCCTTTCATCCAAATCTTACACCCATTTTTGCTTAAACTAGTTGGACTTACAGTATGTAATCTTTCAACCATACTATGTAACTAGGAAGTTGTTTTGTGGATAGGTGATAAGCTGTGATTAAGGGAAAAACCTTTTAAAGGGGTTTTGCCACAATCTCATTTCATACCTCCTGCATCCAGCTCTGTGTGCTCAGAAGTGGGCGTGTGTGATTTGTTTGAATTGCCTATCATGTGACCCCGCAGGATGACCACCAGGCCTTTCCTCACTCTCGTCAAAGAAAGGTCTGTTTATGTATAGAACTGTGAGTAGCTACAATGTAGCTTAGAGGTAACATTTTTGCTTCACAGCACAAGGGTCCTTGGTTCAATTCCCTGCAGGAACAAAACCAGTGGATTTTTTTCCTCTTTATTAATGCACATACCTTGAGGTTTCTTTTTTAATTTATTTGCACTGTTTGACTAATTACTAAGTAGTACAGAAGTCAGGAGTAGAATGACAGCACCTGGGGTTTGAACACTCAGTAGCTGCCTGAGAGGAGAGGTGATGTCTGAGCGTGTGCGACCAGGACTGAGAAGCTCACAGCCTTGTCGTATCCCTTGGAGATGAGCTGTAAACAATGGATCACTAAAGGGGCAGCTAAGACAAAACGGTCCGGAATTTTTAATAATGATGAATGCTGAAAAGTTTATTATTTAATTTACAAACTTCCCACATCATTTTTACTTTGTGGTAAAAACCCTTTAAGAAAGCAAAGAGGAGGAGAAAAGGAGTCTGACAAGTGGAGAAAGAAGCAAAGATATATTACAATATTTTATTATCTTAACTTGTACTATTTAGTTATGAAGATTTGCTTTTAATCTGATCTACATAATCTATTTAGATTAAAAAAGGGATGTGAGCACACACATACACACTATGGGCCACATGTATGAAAACTGTCTAGGTCTTAAATTCACTTTGTTGCCCTTAGTAACCAATCAGCGTGCCCCATTCATTTCTTATAATGCTCTGGAAAAATGAGAGGGACACTCAGATGGGTTGCTATGGGCAATAAAGTGAGTTTTAGACCTAGACAGTTTTAATACATGTGGCCCTATGTGCACTACATATGTACACTACATATATGTTTTTAATGGAATTTTAATAAGAAGAAAGTATTGTAAATAATCTGACAAACCATATCATATTGCAAAGAAAGTTACATGAAAAGTAGAGTTGTAAAGCTGCCATTTTTAGGTGCAGCAGGTATTAGGAAGGGGATTTCTTTATACACATTAAAATCTATTAGTCACTTTCATGCAAGTGTAACGTTGCTATTTAATTGAATGCCTCATTAAGCAAACAATCATGCATAATGGGTCTTGTTTCTCAAGGCTCTAAAAATTCAACAGGAGTCAACTATGCTTTGATAGCTTTTCATAATTGATTACATTATCATACTTGCCAACATTCAGTGACAAAGAAATTCAAAATAAAGTCAGCACACCAAAACATTTGACAGCTCATTTGGCATGCTACAAAAGTGAAGTATACCGCAAATATACACAAAGACATTGAATCCAGGAATCATAGGGTATGTTATTTGGATTGTTCTTTTTGGAAACCTGTCATCATTCTTAATCTAAACTTTACTACAGATATAAACTTGTCATGCATATGTATTTAAAGCCAGAAACAGCTCATTAATGAACCAATTTATTGCTGCTTTATGCTCATGAAAATGAACTTAAAGAGTATATCTTATGTAAATCACTGCATATAACGCTAAATATAACAGCTTATGGAAATGTGGACAATATTTCATTAGAAGCATAGCGTGCATATGAATATTTACATCCTTTGCTAGCATTCTGTTACATACTAATATTATATACTAGCCAACACACATTTCTTATGAAGTTTTATCCCTTACACAATTTCTAAAACCCCAGACTTTCTATTTTCTCACAGTCAGTCCATTTTTACAACAGGACATACTATGATCCCATTGACCTTTGTGAAGATCACTTCTAGCCAGGTTTGTAGCTGGGGTACTTGGCAGGACATATGCCCTGAGTGCTGAAAAATGGGGGCACTAGTAAGCCAATCTGTTTTGACTAGGGTTTTAAAATACATTGGCGTCCAGATGAAATGGAGATTGACTATAGCTCTGCTTCTAGCGCAAAATCCACAATACCAAATTTACTAGATCTATGTAAAGCCATGCCTGTCCACTGCTATATCCCAGCACTAACTGTAACCTGTAGACTAACAGAAATCTGCATTAGAATTGTACACCATTTTTATCTCCATCAGATATGCCTACAGAACCTAAAGTGTAAGCAATAGATCATGATATTAGGCCTCCTAACTGTCCTCTTGCTGGATTCAACACCAACATGTTTCTGCCACGATAGTTACAGTGGGGGAAAAAAGTATTTAGTCAGCCACCAACTGTGCAAGTTCTCCTACTTAAAAAGATGAGAGAGGCCTGTAATTGACATCATAGGTATACCTCAACTATGAGAGACAAAATGAGAAAACAAATCCAGAAAATCCCAATGTCTGATTTGGAAAGAATTTATTGGAAAATTATGGTGGAAAATAAGTATTTGGTCACATACAAATAAGCAAGATTTCTGACTCTTACAGACCTGTAACTTCTTCTTTAAGAGGGCCAACATACCAGCAACAGTGTGTGCCAACCTTGTGAAGACTTACAGAAAACGTTTGACCTCTGTCATTGCCAACAAAGGATATATAACAAAGTATTGAGATGAACTTTTGTTATTGACCAAGTACTTTTTTTCCACCATAATTTGCAAATTTTATCTATGATGTCAATTACAGGCCTCTCTCATCTTTTTAAATGGGAGAACTTGCACAATTGGTGGCTGACTAAATACTTTTTTCGCCATTGTATTTAGTAAAAAGTTATTTGATGAATAATATAGGGACTTTTAACTCTCAGCCAGTGTTATTAGCTGGTGTGGGTCTCACATAGTTTTGGGCAGCAGATTTAGAGAGTTGAAAATTGTCCCTAGATCACCTAACTTAGGCTCCACAAAAAGGGGATAGCACACTGAAAAAGATTAGGCACTCATTATCTACACGGTTGTGGTGAAATGAGCTTACACTTTTAAAATGCTAAGACCTTTGTCTTAGAGTGCATCCACATGACAAATATCAAAATACTCATCAGATTCAGAATCCTATAACTGCGTCGTCCGACGATTATTTTGACTTGGTTTTCAATGTGGACTTTTCAGGTTTTTTTCTGCCGGATTTACAGTCACAAAACGAGTCCCATTCATTATTTTCACCTGGAATATGGTGGAGGAATGAACATGTTCCAAGTTTTTTGCAAAAACAGTGTCATTCAAATCCAGATAATTTGCATAAAAATTTGATGATAAATGCTAGTTGTGTAGAAGGACCTCTAGGCTCTTTGCACCTCATGTCTAAGCCTTATGTTTACTGTATAAACAAATATATATGTCAATCATATTTATTGGGCTCAATATCTTATCAGGGTGATATGCATCAGCATAATTTTCTTCAACTGATAGAAAAGCACAGCAGACTGAACTTTCTTATACAGAGGGACACTATAAGAAAGTATACCACATAATACACATATTTTTATCTATAATTGGACCCCATGAGCTATTTATGACACTGTATGACTATATAATGGCATAAATTGGAGCCTTATATTCAAGGTATACTGTACTGTTCTGGACATGTACCACTGACAAACAGTTCAAACATAATATTTCCAGAGATACACACCTCACCTTACATACCTTAGATACACATAGCGAACTTCACCATTCCATGTTAATCACAAAAGTTACATAACATTTCACACATTTTGGTGTTTCTTAGTACCCACAGATTGTGAAGGTACATAGCTACATAAGTTGTAAGCCTATTGTCCGACGGTGTTGATCTAGAGAAAACCAAAAGTAAATACTAGGAGAACAAGTGTCATGATTGGGCCTGACACACCTTCGGCTTTTGGCTCTGGTCGCCGGCCACAGCCGGTACGATGTAAACCATGGTTTTTAACGTGATACCTTGTATTCTTATTCACCAGTGTGAACTGGTCCTTCTTTCCCTGTATGTTAATTAATTCCTGGCCAATGCCCGTGGCCAGGAATCCTCCAGCACTCTTTCAGTTAACCGGTGTTCCTCTTTGATTGACAGTCTTGTTTTCCTATCTGGTTTTATGTTCTTTCCACCAATCACCTCGGTTCTGTGTTCTCTGATTCCCTATTTAAGGATGCCTTTACCAGTCACCCGGGCCTGCTATATGGTTTCCGTTCCCTATAGTTCGCCTGTATTCTCATTTGACTTTCTGGGCTCTCTGACTCTTGCTTGATTCCTGGTTATTCTTTTGTCTCACGTTTTTGTACTGCGTTTTTGTTACTGACCTGGCCTGCCCGACTTCTCTTGTTTGTTCCATGTTTGTTTGTCTTCGTCTGTGTTCCACTTACGCAGAGTAGTCATCAGTCTTCTGGTTGGGGCCAACCTGGTAAGGAGTCGGGTTCCCGAAAAGGCAGGGACAGAGGTTGAGACCAGTGTCAGGGCCTCACTCGTCTGTGTCTCTGTGTGTGCCCTGACAGTCCCTTACATTATAGCAGGCCCTTATTCTAGGCAACTCCCCGGCAGTTCATTATGAGAACTGACATGTCAGTCGCTGACCATCTGGACAAGTTGACAACGCAATTTCAGGGCATGGCGGGGCTTATAAATCAAATCTCGCAGCGTCTGGACGCCATAACGATCCCGGCACCCGGTCTCTACCTGCCTCTGTTTATGTTGATTCTAGTACCCACCGTAGATCTAATATGCTTCTGCCAGATTGATTTGAAGGAAATCCTGACAGGTTTCGTACCTTCAGAGAATCTTGTTGTTTATTTTTTCGCTTTAACTATTTCCCCACCGAGGCTGAAAAAGTAGCAGTTGTCATGTCCCTCCTCCAGGGCCCGGTTCAGGATTGGGCATTAGCTATACCCCCTGAAGCCCCCGAGTGGAGGTCGGTTGATAGATTTTTTCTGGCCTTAGGCCAGGTTTATGATAACCCCAACTGTACGGCATGGGCAGAAACCCATTTGCTATCTATTCAGCAGAGCACCCGCTCAGCCGAAGACTATTGTTCCGAGTTCTGCCAATTGTGCATATTGACTGGGTGGTTTCACCAACCTCTGAAGACCCTTCTTCAGACAAGGGCTGTCTGATGTGGTAAAAGATGCTATGGTCAGTCACCCAACTCCCGAGACCCTGAGTGACTTTATGACTCAGGGTCTGGCGAGGGGGTTCGACTGTTCAGCTCAGAACAGACTTTCCCATAAAACCTCCTTTTACCTTCTTTAAAAGTTCTCCTCTTTCACCTCCATCAACATCTTCCCCTCAGTTTTCTGGAGAAGAACCCATGGTGTTGGTTTTTACCTCTGCTGCCACCAGGAGGAGACACCGGTTGGAGAACGCCTTGTGCCATTTCCTGAGAGACTGTCCGAGTAGGCCCAAGTCACCCCAAGGAAATATCAAACGTCGGAGCGATTTCCAGGAAGATAACTCGGATGTACAGGTACCTCCTAACTTAAATAACAAGTTTTTTTTTCACCCGTAACCTTGGTTTCTAGTTCCAAGACTCTCACCTGTCGTGCCATGATTGATTCGGGGCTGCTGCTGGTTTTATCAGTATGGTTGTTGCTAAAGCCTTGGGTTTGGAACTTGTTCCTTTGTGGTCTCCCTTTTGGGTTTCAGGTGTAGATACTACCTCCCTAACCGGGAGAAGAATAAAATTTCGTACTGCAGAGATCACTTTGAATGTTGGGAGTTCACATACGGAAAAGCTTTCATTTTTTGTCATGAAGAAACTCACCGCGGAGGTTATTCTTGGGTTGCCTTGGCTCCGCCTCTATAATCCTGTATTCGACTGGAGGACCGCTGAGTTGATCAAATGGGGCGACTGAAGTGTTTCTCATTCGAAGGTGGTTCATCCGTTGGTGTGTGCTGTGATTAATACTCATGATATTTCAGAATGTAACTCCGAATTCAATGACATCGTTGATGGGGACGTTGCGGATAATTGGTCTCCGCACCGGCCTGATGATTGCACTATAGACCTCATTCCGGGGGCACAGCTCAACTTGTCTGCCCCAGAATGAGAATCTACGCATCAGTATATTGAGGAACCTGTAAATATTCCTTCTCCGGGAATGCTTGTCGCCACCTTGATTTCAAATCCAGTGTCCTCGTCTGCCGACTCACCAGGTTCTGCTTCTTCCGAACTGATCTCCTTTTTCTGTGAGGATGATTTCCACCTCAGGTATTCTGCCGCTGCAGGTGGTGAAACTAAGATAGAGTCCGCCACAAATCGACTGTGCACAGTCTGGGCTAGGAGTCATAAGACTCTAAAAAATGGCCAACTAAAAATCAAAAAACCTAGTAAAAACGCCAACCCAGACCAAAATATGTCCGTCGCCGAGTCCCATCTGCAAAACATGCCCCGGTATGACGTAAACCATGGGCATTGGCCAGGAATCCTCCAGAACTCTTTCAGTTAACCAGTGTTCCTCTTTGATTGGCAGTCTTGTTTCCCTATCTGGTTTTGTGTTCTTTCCACAAATCACCTCGGTTCTGTGTTGTCTGGTTCCCTATTTAAGGATGCCTTTACCAGTCACCTGGGCCTGCTATATGGTTTCGTTCCCTATAGTTCGCCTGTATTCTCATTTGACTTTCTGTGCTCTGACTTGTTTGGTTTCTGGTTATTCTTTTGTCTCACGTTTTTGTACTGCGCTGCCTGTTTGTTACTGACCTGGCTTGCCCGACTTCTCTTGTTTGTTCCGTGTTTGTTTGTCTTCGTCTGTGTTCCACTTACGCAGAGCAGTCATCAGTCTTCTGGTTTGGGCCGACCTGGTAAGGAGTCAAGTTCCCCAAAAGGGAGGAACAGAGGTTGGGACCAGTGTCAGGGCCTCACTTGTCTGTGTCTCTGTGTGTCCCCTGACAGTCCCTTACAATAAGTTCACTATTTTGGGTGTCATATTAAGTACAGTCCTATACCAGTTGTGCCTAGTATAATTTTTACATCCCTGTCCTGTGTTTTGCTGCTTTATTATAGTGTAGTTATTTGCAGTTGCTAGTATTTTCTTTAGAAGGTGTGTAGAATACCTCTATATAGCTCTATGCAGCTTGAGGCATGTCTCCTCCTTCATCTGATTTCATTCGGAATGTGAAAATTCTCTTGAGTTGAGTTAAAATGTATTTGTATTATATGTTCCAAATGTCTTGCATGCATGTGAATTAGTAAAATACAGTATGCTATATTAAACATTCAAAATATTTTATGTACAATATTTTTACAGCTGGTTATTCATAGGCTTGTTATTGACATGAATGGAGAACCTAAGATGAGGCACTGGCATTGTTGTTCCCAAAGCGTGCATGTGGCCTATTATGTGTGCATTCCCTTTCAGAGTAGAAAGACTCTATAACTGTGAGCTAATCCCTCTAGATGCAGAAGGTACAAGTAACAACAATGGAAAAAAGAGATAATCTCACTAAGAAAAGCACCAGTTTGCATAAATCAGGAGAAACACATTTCCCAAATCTCTGCTGGAAATGTCCGAATAATCCGTTGCCGCAATTACGAGTTTAATGCATAGCAGTTTGGAGTAAACCCCACAAAACACAATTATACCTGGGTTTTAATTTTCCCCATAGGCAGTTATAGGCAGGTAATTGTCCCCCAATAGCAAGAACAGGCTGTCATAGGCGGGTAATTTTTCCCCAAAATAATTCCCCCAATTTATAGGCAGGTAATTGTCCCCCCAGGCAGGCATAGGCAAGTAATTTTCCCCCCAAGGCTGTCATAGGCAGGTAATTGTCCCCCAAGGTAGGCATAGGCAGGTAATTGTCCCCCCAAGGCAGGTATAGGCAGGTAATTTGTCCCCCCAAGCCAGGATATTGTCAAGGAAATAGACAGGTAATTGTCCCCCCCCCAAGGCAGGTATAGGCAGGTAATTGTCCCCCCCCCCCCCAGGCAGGCAATTAAATTGTGGAGGTAAATTGTCCCCCAAGGAAAGGCATAGGCAGGTAATTGTCCCCCAAGGCAGGTATAGGCAGGTAATTGTCACCCCAAGGCAGGTATAGGCAGGCATAGGCAGGTAATTGTCCCCCAAGGCAGGCATACGCAGTTAATTGTCCCCCCAAGGCAGGCATAGGCAGGTAATTGTCCCCCTCAAGGCAGGTAAAGGCAAAAATAAATGCAAATACTTACCTTAATCCCCCACGGCACCGCCTCTCTGCGGCTCTGCCTCCCGGAGGCTCTGTCTTCTTGCTGGCACAGAGCACGTGATGTCATCAGGCCACGCACGCAGCGTGATGACACACGCAGCCTGTGCCAGATACTCTGGACAGCTGCGAGTTTGCGGCCGCCCGGTTTCCACTGCGGAGCAGGGAGCACTCTGCTCTCTGCTCCGCAGTGGTATCTCTTTACCTGTATGCTACTCCCAGCTACCACAGCTCCCGGACTGACTCAGCCTTCAGTTATATGTGCCTCTTGAGAAGTCGCGTATAACCATAGTTGCCAACTTTTGAAAATGGAAAAGCAGGAGATCAAAGAGGGCGGCATGGACACGCCTATCTTTTTTGTGTGACACGCCCCTTCAAAAAGCCACACCCACTCCGCCTAACTGCATAATGGCTTTGGAAGAAAGCCAGGTAGATGCCCTTATAGCCAGGTAGTAGCCCCCCATAACCAGGTAGTGCCCCTTACAGGCAGGTAGATGCCCCCTTTGTAGTCAGGTAGTTGCCCCCTTTGTAGTCAGGTAGTTGCCCCCTTTAGAAGCCAGGTAGTTGCCCCCTTTAGTAGCCAGGTAGTGGCACCCATAAGAAGCCAGGTAGGTAGTTGCCACCTAAGGAAGCCAGGTAGTTCCCACGTTAGAAGCCAGGTAGGTAGATTCCCCCTTTAGTAGCCAGGTAGTGCCCCCTTTAGAAGCCAGGTAGTGCCCCCTTTAGTAGCCAGGGAGTGCCCCCGTTAGAAGACAGGTAGTTGCCCCCCTTTAGAAGCCAGGCAGTTTTCCCCTTTAGAAGCCAGGTAGTGGCCCCTTTAGAAACCAGGTAGGTAGTTGCCCCCTCCATTTAGAAGCCAGGTAGTTTGGCCCCCTTTAGAAGCCAGGTAGTTGCCCCCTTTAGTAGCCAGGTAGGTACTTGCCCCTTAGAAGCCAGGTAGGAAGTTGCCCCCTTTAGAAGCCAGATAGTGCCCCCTTTAGTAGCCAGGTAGGTAGTTGCCCCCTTTAGAAGCCAGGTAGGTAGTGGCCCCCTTTAGAAGCCAGGTAGTGCCCCCCTTTAGAAGCCAGGTAGGTAGTTGCCCCCTTTAGAAGCCAGGTAGTTGCCCCCTTTAGAAGCCAGGGAGTACTTGCCCCTTTAGAGCCAGGTAGGTAGTTGGGCCCCCCTTTTGAAGCCAGAGTAGTTGCCCCCTTTAGTAGCCAGGTAGTTTTCCCCCTTTAGAAACCAGGTAGTTTGCCCCCTTTAGAAGCCAGGTAGTGCCACCTTTTAGTAGCCAGGTAGTTGCCCCCTTTAGAAGCCAGTGGTAGTGCCACCCCTTTTGAGCCAGGTAGTGCCCCCTTTAGAAGCCAGGTAGGTAGTTGCCCCTTTAGAAGCCAGGTAGTGCCCCCTTTAGTAGCCAGGTAGGTAGTTGCCCCCTTTAGAAGCCAGGTAGGTAGTTGCCCCCTTTAGAAGCCAGGTAGTGCCCCCTTTAGAAGCCAGGTAGTTGCCCCCTTTAGTAGCCAGGTAGGTAGTTGCCCCCTTTAGAAGCCAGGTAGTTGCCCCCTTTAGTAGCCAGGTAGGTAGTTGCCCCCTTTAGTAGCCAGTAGTGCCCCCTATAGCTAATAAAAATAAAATAATAAAATCCACTTACATCACCAGGCTCCTGCAGCTCCGGATATCTCCGATCTCCTTAGCGACGCAGGGGAAGTGAATGCAGCTGCGCGTCACTCCCCAAGCGCCGCTGACCTGTATGTACCGCGCGCACTGGCGCTGTACAAACAGCGTGAGGAGGGCACGATCCCTCCTGCCTCCTCCCTGCACAGCGAGACTCCGGGCGGGCGGCCGCTTCACCCGCCTGTAGGAGCGGCCCAGCGGCACAAGAGTAGCGCACCATCGCGCGCGGTAATTTAAGGCGGGAGGAATGCCAACTCTGCCGGGAGGGCGGTGGGGGGGGACCCCCATTAGCGGGACACCCCCACCAAAAGCGGAAGAGTTGGCATGTATGCGTATAACTGAAGTGTCCCTGCTGGCGCCCGGGCCATCGCAACGCCCAAGCGCCGACAGGGACTCGAGTATAAGCCGAGGAGGGATTTTTCAGCACATTTTATGTGCTGAAAAACTCGGCTTATACTTGAGTATATACGGTAAATGCTTTTATAAAAAATTGTGTTTTTATTTCGTCATAGTCTGATAGCCATAACTTTTTTACTTTGCTGTATACAGAGCTGATTATTGGCTTATTTTTTGCAGAATGAGTTGAAGTTTTTATTGGTACCATTATGGAGTACATATGACGCTTTGATCACTTATTATTAAGGTTTTTGTGAGGCGTTTTGAACAAAACACAGCAAACCTAGTAGGGTTTTATATTTTTATTTTCTTTAGCTCTCACCGTGCGGTATAAATTACATGCTAAGTTTACTCAGCGGGTCGATACGATTACAACAATACCCAATTTGTATATTTTTTTCATGTTTTACTGCTTTTACATAATAAAAACCCTTTTTTAAAAAGATTTTATTGTCATAGTTTGCCCGAGTTCTCACGGCTTATTCAAACCGGACTTGCGAGCCGGATTGCGTTTGCAATTCCGGCTTGAATAAGGGGCGGGGGCGGGGTGGGGGCGCGGCCCGCCGGCCCCATAGACTTGCATTATCCACGGAGCGTATTGCGCCTGGATGATGTGCAAGTGACTTTCTCCCCGCCCGGCAGATTTGCCGATCGGGTAGGGGCGACAGAATCCACTGTTCTCTGAGAACGGTGGATTACCGTAATTACTGCGACGGATTGGCGCCGTACTGCAGCGCAAATCCGGCACGCAGTACAGCGCCAATCCGCGGCGAAATAAGCCGTGTGAACGGCCCCTTTGAGAGTCGTAACTTTTTTTATTTTTCTGTGTACGGAGATGTGTAGGGGCTAGTTTTTTGCAGGACGAGTTAAAATTTTTATTGGTATCATTTTTTTGGGGGGACAAGAAATTTTATTACTTTTAAAACCGTTTTTTTGGAAGGGAGGGTGAAGGAAATACTGCAATCCTAGTTGTGTTTTTTATTTTTATTTTTAACAGCGCTCACCGTGCAGTAGATGTGACAAGTTAGTTTTACTCCATGGGTCGATACGATTATAGCAATATCCAATTTATATAGTTTTTTTATATGTTGAAGCGCTTTTAAAAAAAAGTGATTTTATTATATCAAGAAATAGTTATGCATCTTCTGATAGCCATAACTTTACTTTACTTTTTTTGCTTTTTCAATTTTTTTCATTTTTCTCCATAGGGGACTTGTATCAGTGATCTCACTGATACAATAGAGATCAGTACATAGCAGAACTGCTACGTACTGGTCTCTACGGCACCTGTCAGTCACCATGCCCGTAGGGGCATTGTAGGGCATGGTGACGTCACAGACAGCCCGGAAGTGTTTATTACAATCCCGGGATGTCAGGTACACACACAGATCCTAATAGATTGTCACAGCTAAGGGGTTAATCACCTTTGGCCAGAGCGCACTCCAGCTGTGGGCGATGTGGCATGAGGCCAGCTGTAATATACAGCTGGTCACATGTCGCGATCAAGGCCCGCTTATGAGCCCACACAATGTCCAAGACGTACCCATGCATCCATTTGCGGGAACGCACTTTCCACTAGGACGTAGGGCATTTTGTAGTTAGGGTAGAGTCCCACACAGCAACAACTGCAGTGTGATTGCCAATGACTGTATGATTTTGCTTTTGATGCTACACTTTTACCAGCAGTATTGTGTGGCTACTGGCCACTGCAAGTGGATTAGAGTTCTGATCCTTAGCACCAGAGAAAAGACCAAGTTTAACCCCTTCATGACCTTAGACGTATGCATACATCCAGGTCGTTTGGGGGTTCACACCCCTGGACGTATGCATACATCCTGAGGATCGCGCGAACTCTAAAGCAGAGTTCGGGCGATCGGCGCGGATTGTTAGCTGTATATTACATCCCACTGCGTCAGCCCCGACCCGCGATCACTCCGGGGGAGGGGGTTAACCCCTTAATTTTCGCGACCATCGGGTCGCAATAACTAAGAAAGACGCATAAGGAGATCGCTCCGCCTGCGTCTCTGTCGGCGACAGCAGCGCACGATCGTGCGGCTGCTGTGTGCTGACAGACAGCACGGAAGGCAAAGAATGCCTTCCGGGTTGTCTGTGACGTAACGATGCCCCGCCGTGCCCGGTGGGCATGGCCTGGCATCGTGACTGACAGTTACCATAGGAACCAGTGCACAGCACAAAATCTTACATTCAAATCCCAATGGTGAAAAGTTAAAAAAAATGTTAAAAAGTAAAAAAAGTAAAAAATAAGTGAAACACAAACTAGAAAAATAAAATAAAAACACGTTCACCGCCCTTTTCCCCTTTACAAACGCCAATCGCCCCAAAAAAGATCAAAAATAAATAAAGTACCCATATTTGGTATCGCCGCATGCATAACGACCTTCCCTATAAATCTGTCATGTTAATTTACCCGTACGGTGAACGCCGTAAAAAAAAAAAAAAAAAAAAAACAATCAGAGTTAAGATTTTTGTTCATCCCGCAGCACATAAAATGGAATAAAAGTGATAAAAAACTCCTATAAACGCCCACGTTGTCCCAATTAAAACGTCAGGTCCTCCCGCAAAAAAAAAAGTCCTTACATAGCTCTGTATATGGAAAAATAAAAAAGTTATGGCTCTCAGAAGATAGCGATGCATAAATATTTTTTTACACACTAAAAACACTTCTTTTTTTTTTTTAAAGTGCTTCAACATAAAAAAAAACTATATAAATTGGGTATTGCCGTAATCATATCGACCCACAGAGTAAAGCTAACTTATTACGGATACTGCACAGTGAACGCTGTTAAAAATAAAAATAAAAGACACTACTAGGATTGCAATATTTTCTTCACTCTGCCTTTCATAAAACGGATTTAAAACTGATCAAAAAGTCTTGTCCCCCGAAAAATAATACCAATAAAAACGTCAACTCATCCCGCAAAAAACAAGCCTGTACACAGCTCCATACACAGAAAAATAAAAAAGTTATGGGTTTCAGACTATAGCGAGGAAAAAACATCTTTTCCTGTTTGAATAAAAGTGTTTTTATTGTGTAAACACAGGAAAACAAAAAAAGTTACAAATTGGGTATAGCTGTAATCGTATCGACCTGCTGAGTAAAGCTAGTATGTCATATCTAACGCAGAGTGACCGCTATAAAAAATAAAAATAAAAACACTACCACGATTGCTGTATTTTGTTCAAAACGCATCACAAAAACCTTAACAAAAAGTGAACAAAGTGTTGTATGCAGCCCTTAATGGTACCAATAAAAGCATCAATTCACCCTGCAAAAAACAAGGCCCTTCACAGCTCTAAACATAGAGCAAAATATAAAAGTTATGGCTGTCAGAATAGGACAACATAAAAATGCAATTTTTTTATAGACCTATTTCTATTGTATAAAAGTAATAAAACACAAAAAACCATATAAAATTTATACCATTGCAAATGTACCGACCCCATAGTAAAGTTATCACATCATTTACACTGCACGGCAAGCGCTGTAAAATTGAAACCCAAAAAGCAAAGGTGGAACTGCGTTTGCCCCCCCCCCCCCCCATTTTCAGGGCCCAATGCTAAAAAAACGATGGAACACCTGTGTGCCTAAAATTCACAATACACCCCTAGATGAGATCCATGATGGGTGTTGAATCGAAAATGGGGCGACTTCTGGAAGATTTCACCTGTTCTGGTTCTTTGGTGGCTTTGCAAATGCGACATGGCCCCACCAAAATCTGCGTTCCAAAAGCCAAATTGCGCTCCTTCCCTTGTACACCCTGCCATGCGCCCAAACAGCAGTTTACACCCACATGTAAGGTATTGCCAAACTTGGAAGAAATTGCTTAACAAAGTTTTGGGGTTCTTTTTTCCAGGATTCCTTGTAAATATGAAACATTTTAAGCTAAAATTGCAGATTATTGGAAAAAAAAGTTTTTTATTTTCACAGCCTAATGCTGAAAAAAAAATTGTGAATCACCTGTGGGGTCGATATACTCACTACACACCTGTATATATACCTTAAGGGGTGTAGTTTCCAATATGCGGTCTTTTAGGGGTGTTAAGTTTTAGCACCTTAGGGCCTCCTCAAACCTGAAATGGCGCCTAAATAAAATTGCATTGAAAATGAGACCCCAGAGTCCGGTAGGTGCTCCTCCTATTCTGGGGCTTATGGTTGAGCCAAATAATGAACTAGGGCCACATATGGGATATTTCTAAAAACAGACCTGGGGAAAATGATATTATGTTGCATTTAACCTAGTCACATTTACCGTATTCCAGTGAATAATGGAATAAATATTGAAATATCTGCAAAAATTGTGAAATTTTTTAAATTTCACCTCCACTTTGCTTTAATTTCTGTGAAATACCTAAAGGGTTAACAAACTTCCTAAACACTGTTGTAAATACTTTAAGGGGTCCAGTTCTTAGAAGGCATCATTTATGGGGGTATCTAAATAAGGCCCTCAAAGTCACGTCAGAACTGGACTGGCCTCTAAAAAAATGTATATTGCAAATTTTCTTGAAAATGTGAGAAATTACTACTAAATTTCTAAGCCCTCTAATGTCATTAACAAAAGGACATTTAAAAAATGATGCCAACTGTAACGGAGTTGATAGTGGATCCTCTGAACCACCACAAGCGATGGCGTAAGCCACGCCAGGGAGCGGAGTCTAAGTAGGTCCGCTTTTCACCAGAGCCCGCCGCAAAGCGGGATGGACTTGCTGCGGGGGATTACTACCAGGTCACTACCCCTGACGTGACTTGCTTGCGGTGGCAGCCGATGTGTTGCGTGGTACATAATCGTGAAGCAGGCTCGTAGTCGGGGACAGGCAGGAGGTCAGTGCAGCGGCAGTGGTTCGCAGTCGGGGACAGGCAGAAAGGTCAGGACAGGCAGCAAAGGTTCGTGGTCAAAGGAACGGAGGCAGAAGGTACGTACACACCGGTAAAACAGAAAAAGACACTCTGGAACTCTTCCTCTCTAGGACGAGTCACTAACGAATCGTCAAAGTTGCCCAGAAGGGGCAGGAGCTTAATAGGTTCATCCACCAAGGTGAGACCAATCACCTGCTTGCTGTCCTTAAATTTCCCTGCAAGTGCCGCGCGCATGGCGCACTAGTGGGTACGCGCGCATCCCCGGCCGACAGTGTCCGGGACGGACACCTGGAGCGTGGCGAGGTAAGTGGGATCCCATCCTCCGTGTGTCATGCAGCCCAGCGCTGGGCTGCGGCACGGCCGCAGCAGGTGATCGCGGCCTTGCGGGTGTGCCAAAGCGACCCGACACGGGGGTCCTCAGAGGACACCTGTACACAGTACCAACCACCCGCCCCTTTGGCTTCCCCCACTTCTGGCCCGCATAAACCAAGTCACTGAGACCCCGATCAGGATGTTCACCTCCGCCGGCTCCCACGACCATTCCTCCGCCGCATTATCCCTTCCAGTTGACCTAAAAAAATCGTCTCCCCCCTAACCGCTTCATAACCAAAATTTCTTTGACGGCAACAACATTGGTGCGTCAGCTACGGGAAGACGGGGAACCACAGGCCGATAGAACCGGTAACGATACCGGTTTTCAGTAGGGAGAAATGGAAGGAGTTTGGGATGCGCATGGTCGGAGTGAGCGGAGCTTTGTAGACCACTGGGATTGATGCGCCTGAGAATTTCAAAAGGACCAAAATCCGGACCCAGCTTGTAACTGGATTTTAAAGCGTACGTAAATGCAGACAGCCAAACCTTTATCCCCCGGAGCAAAGGAAGGAGGGGGTCTTCTTTTCCTTGTCCGCTTGGACCTTCATACGGGCCGAGGCCTGGAGCAAGGTAATGGCGCCTCTCCTTCCAAAATGGCAGATAGTCGCAGACGCAGACCTATCCCAACGCTAGAAGACAACTCGGAGGAGGCCAGAAAAAGGGCAGCGGAAGGGTGTGTGCGGGGATGCCCAAGAAGACGATGAAGGAAGGGGGCTGCCCCACGGAAATCAGAGTCCAGGGGAGTTTACATGAAAACTCCCGCCCATGGCAATAGACCAAACCATCATCTTGTCTTGCGGATACTGAAAGTGGCGGAGATGTGTATCCAAACTTGGTCACTCTTTCCACTTGTCCATTTTGGATTGTGGGTGGTACTCGGAAGAGAAGTCCAGTATCCACTTGTAGGAGAGAACCAGAGGGCCGCGCCAAAATCTTAGACAAACTGTACTCCCCCGAACTGAGACAATGGGATGGGGAGTCCATGAAGACTGAAGATATGTTTAAAAAATAGCTGGGCAATTCCGAGACCTAAGGGAGACCGGTGCAAGGAATTGAATTGGCCATTTTTGAAAACGGTCAGTGACCACCCAGATAATCGTTATACCGTCGGAAGGAGGCAGATCGTTGAAGAAATCCCCCATGGCAATGTTCCCAAGGACCGTAAGAACGTGCCTATGCTGCAGCAGACCCGCCTTTTGTGCGGCGGGGACTTTTTGCGTAGCACAAGTTAGTACACGCCTCAACAAATTCCTTTCGTCTTATGGCCTAGATCCGCCACCATTAAAAAACGAGTAAATCAGAAGGACTACTTTCTGAACCCCTGGGAGTCCGCAATTCGGGAACCATGTCCCCATTCACCACTCTCTTCTTCCGGAGTGCCGGTCGCACATACGTCGTTAACCCGTAGTGCGCGCTGGATATTTGCGGAGCCACGGATATCAACCACGTTCATGGGGGTACAATATGCTTAGGCTATCCTCCTCTACTCTCGCTAATATCGGAGGCGCGATGACAGGGCAATCCGCTTTGACAATTCTCACTGGCCGGTCGAAAGTGTATAACAAAATTGAAACTGAAAAAAACAGTGACCACCTGGCTTGGCAGCGGGTTCAGCCTCTGCGCTGTTAGGAGGAAAAGGAGGTTCTTGTTGATCCGTGAAGAGTAACGGGTATGTCCGAGCACCCACTAGGAGGTGGCGCCATTCCTTCCAAGGCAAGCTTAAAAGAGCCAGCAACACCCGATCACCGATGGTGTAGTTCCTCTCATGGGTGAAAAGGTTTTAGAGAAAAACCCAGCAGGTCCGAAACTTGCCCTAGGGTCCTCTGGTGAGACTGCTCCAACATCAAACCCGCGGAAGAGGTGGTCGACCTCCAAGAAGAAAGGGCACTCATTATCCGGACGGGATAGAACGCGGTGCTGAAGCAAACGCAGCCTTTAATTTGGAGAAGGCCACTTTCGTGGCTGGCGGCCAAAGTCGTGGTTTGGCAAGTTTCCCATGTAATGGCCACAATTGTGGGTGTACCAACGTTGAGAAATGAGGGATGAATTGCCTTAAGTATTACGCAAACCCCAAAAAACATTGGAGGCCCGAAGACCGACAGTCAGGCACTGGAGGAAAAAATGGCTCGACAGTTTTAGCGGGTTTCATTTGCAGACCCTTGGACCGAGATTTATGTACCACGATGAACGGGAGGCTGGTTCCTGTGAATTGGCAACTGTTCCATTTGGCGTAGAAGGTGGTTCTCAACGCATGCTTTCAGACTGGCGTACAATGTGACAGGGGTGCCTACAGATTAGGTGAAAACACCAGGATGTCTTCCAAGTAGACAACTACGCACAACATACAGGAGGTCCCTGAAAATGTCATTAACAAACTCCTGGAAGACTGCTAGGAGTGTTGCATAGACCGAAAGGCATCCACAAGAAACTCGAAGTTCCCCAGCCGAGTATATGAAGGCAGTCATCCACACTGTCAACCCACCCTCTCGGAACCCAAATGAGTTGTAGGACCCCCGCAGGTTCCAGCTTGGAACAGACTATCAGCTACCCCCCACCGAGACGGTCAAAAAAAGTTCAGTAATCAGTGGCAAAGGATAACGGTCATAATGGTTATCTTGTTATAAGCCGCGTAGTCAATGCACCGGTCGCCGGGACCCATCCTTTCTACACAAAGAAGAACCCGGCACTCCGCTGGGGAAGTAAGACTTACGTATGAATCCTTTCAGAAGGATCAACCTTATGTAGGCCGACATAGCCCTAAACACAGGTACAGATAGCGAGTAGACCCTAACCCTGGGGTGGACTAGTTCCCCCTGCACCAGGATCAATAGGAACAATCGTAGGGACGATGGGAAGGAAAGAGTCTCCGCTAGCGTCTCAGATAAGACATCTTGAAAGTCTTGTAGCATGGTGGCAGACCAGACAGCGGCTTGGGAGAGCTGAAAGCGGAGAAGAGGTGCGCACTCCCGCGAGGTGCCACTAGACAGCCGAGACTGGCAGTCACGACCCCAACCGCAAACTTCAGCACCGTCTTCCAGTCGAACATAGGCATGGCGCTGCAGCCAAGGAAAAGCCCAGGAGGACAGCCAGAGAAGAACGGGGGTAGTATAGAAAGTGATCTCCTCATTTGTGTAGAGCTCCTACTTGTAGGAACCACTGGATTCAGACTCCGAAAGATGATGGTGGTCGTTCAGAAAGCTCACCGTAGACAGACGCAATGACCAAGGGTAGTGTCCCTATGCGGAACCACCGAGAACGATACTATGGCCACCAATACGCAGCGTCCTAAAATTCCCATCCCGGCGTAACCGTAATCCAAGAAGGCAGCCACTTGGAACGAGACTCGGAGTTAATTGTGACCAGAACTTTCAAACATAAGCCCGAGGAGAAGGGTTGTTCACGTTACCTTAGGGAACTCCTCTCCCACAAAGCGCCTATGGTGCGTGTCGTATTCCCGACATTGCGGACGGAGTGCAAGGCAACCCCAGAGGAGTGTTTGGGACTGCCGCATGAGAACATATTTCCCCTCACGAATCATCCGTTCGATCAATTCTTGCGGAGTCAGGAGGCTCTGGTCCACTTCAATGGCCTCATCCACAGCTGGCTGGGAAGTAGGCAGTGGAGGGCCGAAGAAACACCGGTGGAAAGACGGGTAAAGAACAACGTGGTTTGGGTTGCTGAGTCTCTCACGTCCTCTCCGAAAACTAATATCAATCCGGGTCACCGGCCAGATGGGATCATCTCACACATGAAGAACGGAGGGTCCCCGTGTGGAAAAGGGAATCCATTAATCTGGCTGGAGAGGCCCATTCTTGAACGTGTTCATAACTGCAGCATCGTTCCAGCAACTCGGAAGCTAGAGTGCAGAATATAGCAACATGCGTAGTCTCCTATTGAGGACGTTCCCTTGCTGGAGGTTTCAGCAACGCGGTTTCCGCTGAAGATTGCGCGGGTGGGGGGTTCCACGAACACACTTCGTAACTCCTAAAAAAGTACCCCCAGGTCATCCTTGAACGGGTCATCACGTGTCCAAAGCGGGTCGCCCAAGCTAGGGCCTTCTTCCCAGAAAGCAGACTGATCACAAAAGCCACCTTAGACCTTTCTGACGGGAACTGTCCGGCCATGAGTTCCACGTAGAGTGAGCATTGGGTGATGTAATCCCTGCAGGCCTTAGGATCCCCATGAAACTTCGTCGGCATAGACAACCGGAGCTTGGGGCCGGTGGAGATTACTGGAGCTGCTGCCACGGCAGCTGACTGCTGCTGCTGTGTGTCGAGGAGCTGTTGCATCATAGACAATAGCTGATTCAGCTGTTGAGCCTGCTGAGCGATCTGCTTGGATTGCTGGGCCACGATGGTGGTGATATCAGAAAGGCTCGGAAGAGGCACCTTGGCGGGATCCATGGCCGAATCGAACTGTAACGAAGGTGGTAGTGGATCCTCTGAACCACCACAAGCGATGGCATAAGCCATGCCAGGGAGCGGAGTCTAAGTAGGTACGGTTTTCACCAGAGCCTGCCGCAAAGCGGGATGGACTTGCTGCGGCGGATTACTACCAGGTCGCTACCCCTGACGTGACTTGCTTGATGTGCCAAGCGAGATGTTGCGCGGTGCAGAATCGTGAAGCAGGCTCGTAGTCGGGGACAGGCAGGAGGTCAGTGCAGGCGGCAGTGGTTCGAAGTCGGGGACAGGCAGAAGGTCAGGACAGGCAGCTAAGGTTCGTGGTCAAAGGACGGAGGCAGAAGGTACGGTACACGGTAATCAGAACAAGACACTCTGGAACGCTTCCTCTCTAGTCACAGGGCACTATCGATTCGTCAATGTGCCCAGGAAGGGGCAGAGCTTAAATAGGGTCAGCACCAGGTGAGACCAATCACCTGCGTGCTGTCCCTTTAAATTTCCCTGCAGTGCCGCGCGCGCGCACTAGGGGGTACGCGCGCTCCCGGCCGACGGAAGGAGCGCGCGCCGGGACGGACACAGGAGCGTGGCGAGGTAAGTGGGATCCCGAGCCGCCTGGGTGTCTGCAGCCCGAGCGCTGGGCTGCGGCACCGGCCGCAGCAGGTGATGCTGCGGCATTGCGGGTGTGCCAGCGACCCGACACGGGGGTCGCAGGGACACCTGTAACAGTACCCCCCCCTTTGGCTTCCCCCTCTTTCTGGCCCGCATAAACCTAGACAGGAGACCCTGATCCAGGATGTTCTCCTCCGGCTCCCACGACCTTTCCTCCGGCCCAAATCCCTTCCAGTTGACCAAAAAAAATCGTCTCCCCCTAACCGTCTTCATAGCCAAAATTTCTTTGACGGCAAAAACATTGGTGGCGTCAGCTACGGGAGACGGGGGAACCACAGGCCGAGAGAACCGGTTACGGATGACCGGTTTCAGTAGGGAGAAATGGAAGGAGTTTGGGATGCGCATGGTCGGAGGGAGCCGGAGCTTGTAGGCCACTGGATTGATGCGCCTGAGAATTTCAAAGGGACCTAAAAACCGGGGACCCAGCTTGTAACTGGGGATTTTAAAGCGGACGTAAATGGCAGACAGCCAAACCTTATCCCCCGGAGCAAAGGAAGGAGGGGGTCTTCTTTTCTTGTCCGCTTGGACCTTCATACGAGCCGAGGCCTGGAGCTGGTATTGGCGCATCTCCTTCCAAATGGCATTTAGGTCGCAGACCAGACTATCCACCGCAGAGACATCGACGGAGGCAGAGGGCAGCGGAAGGGGTGGGCGGGGATGCCAAATGAAGATGATGAAGAAGGGGGCTGCCCCAGCGGAATCAGAGTCCAGGGAGTTATATGAAAACTCCGCCCATGGCAATAGACCAGACCAATCATCTTGTCTTGCGGATACGAAGTGGCGGAGATAGGTATCCAAGACTTGGTTCACTCTTTCCACTTGTCCATTTGATTGTGGGTGGTACGCGGAAGAAAGTCCAGTTCCACTTGTAGGAGAGAACAGAGGCCGCGCCAAAATCTTGTACGGTACACGGTAATCAGAACAAGACACTCTGGAACGCTTCCTCTCTAGGCACAGGGCACTATCGATTCGGCAATGTGCCCAGGAAGTGGCTGAGCTTAAATAGAGTCAGCACCAGGTGAGACCAATCACCTGCGTGCTCTCCCTTCAAATTTCCCTGCAGTGCCGCGCGCGCGCACAAAGGAGTGCGCGCGCTCCCGGCCGACAGCAGGAGCGCGCGCCGGGACGGACACAGGAGCGTGGCGAGGTAAGTGGGATCCCGAGCCACCGGGGTGTCCGCAGCCCCAGCGCTGGGCTGCGGCACCGGCCGCAGCAGGTGATGCTGCGGCGTTGCGGGTGCGCCTGCGACCCGACACGGGGGTCGCAGGGACACCCGTAACACCAACCTATAGTGGACATATGGTAGATGCTAGTTATAAACTGTTTTGTGGTGAATAATTATCTGTCTTGCACGCAGAAATTTTGGAACTTTCAAAATCACAGATTTTTCAAAATTTTCATGAAATTTTATATTTTTTCACAAAAAAACAAGGATTGTATGGATAAAATTTTCTTACTAACTTAAAGCACAATGTGTCACGAGAAAACAATCTCTGAATCACATGGATAGGTAAAAGTGTCAAAAGGTTATTCTCACATAAAGTGACATATGCCAGATTTCAAAAATGGGGCCCTGTCAGGAAGGCCAAAACTGGCTGGGTCCTTAAGGGGTTAAAGTGGGTTCCACTTTTTAGGAGAAATGGTAGTGTGGGCATATGCTACCGGGCAAAAGCTTGCTACATGTGAAAACAGTGGGTAGGCTGTGCATTATTCTACATTAAATGTGGTTTCTGACCATGAAAGAACTTCAATACAGGAACGGTGAACTGTTAACTATTTGTCTAGTCTGGACCTAGAACTTGTATTGCCTTTCTCTTCTATTGGGCCCAATCCGTGCCGGAAGACTCCATTCAAAGAAGCTTCCCAAACAGAGGCAGACTATCTGAAAGAGGATTCTATGGTAGAGCCCCCTTTTCCAGATCCTGATGTTAAAAAATGTATCAAGATTCTGTTAATGAAGGAAGATTCATCAAGATATATGCACCTGCCAAAGGTGAGCTAGGTGAAGTATGTATTTTTGTTACTATCAAGGCCACATGTTAGGCTACGTCCACACGACACATCAAAAAGCTCATCAGATTAAGAATCCTAAAACCACGTTGTCCAACAAGTATTTTGATATGGTTTTCAATGTGGATTTTAAGTAGTTTTTTTTTCACCTCATGAAGTCCCATTCTTCTCTATGGGGTTTTGGACGCAGATCCAACATAGAAATGTTTGGGACATGTTTTTTTTACCTAAAAATACGGCAGATTATTGAACATGTTCCACGTTTTTTGTAAAAACGGCGGTTTTGAAATCTGATCTCAAGAAAATACGAGTCACGTGGACTACAAATGTGATTTTCAATTGAGGTCTATGAAGATGCTGATACAGTCGGATTTTTAAATTTTTTAAATTGTTAATCCGGGTAAAAATCTGACTGTAAAACTATGTCATGTAGATGGGTCCTTATATGTAAAAAACTGTTAGAGACAGTGAGAGTACGTCCACATGGCCGTGACAAAATACCGGTCGGATTCTATCTTAAGAATCTGGACGGTATTTTGTTGTCTTTTGCATGGTTTTGGAGGGTGGTTCTGTCTGCGGTTTTCGGGTTCGCCCGTCCCTCTCAACCATCAAAATGCACATGTTCCGCCCGAAAACTCCACCTGTTTCAGGAAATCTAGAAGTTCTGCAATTACAAACAGCCCACTGCTGAAGCTGGCCTATCTAGCATCAACTGTAATTGCCGGATGGGCATTTTGGCTCTGACCAGCAAGTGAAGTTGAAAATCAGGGATCTTTGCTATAAACCCCTGTTAAGGCAATATACCTGTATTACCGTTGAGAGATTAGGTTCTGAAACACAGTCTTTACTGTTACTTTCGGCATGTGATAGTATATATTGTATATTATATTTGTCTGAGCCACTGTATGAAACATCAAGATTCTGGGACAACAGTGTAAAAGAAGTTTCTTGTCTGCATATCTCTGCAATTTTTGAAGGGTACACTGGCATCAGAAAGGAGTATTTTTTTTACTTTTTAATTTTTTAAGAATTTTGTGCCTTTTTTATATTTTGGTAGTACTATGTAAATTACATATTAAATATTGTCTTTCTCTAACTGTGAGAAAACCTTTGGTATGGCAGGGCAGACTAATCTTGCTTTTGCTGCTATTTATCTCTATGTCTTATTACTAATAGAAGGTAATGAAATAATGATTGCTCTCTTGTTCTCTCCACTGGGATAGATAAGATTATACTAGACCACTAGCAATACAATGAAATTAAATAGGGCAATCTTTTTCTGCACTGTGAGGGGAGGGGGGGTTATTCACACTTCAGGATATTGCTGATAACATTTTCACTTCTCAGACCAGAGCTTACCAGAAAGAAGGCCCATCAAGCAAACCTCTCACTGCTGTCTTATCAGATCTCACAAAAGGGCAGTCAGAGAGAGTAATGTATATAAGGAAACTTTAAAAAACAAAAATATAAAAAAAACTAACCACCCAATTAAAAAAAAATCATATAATAGTCACATACTGCTTGTTAATATGTGAAAAGAAAAAAATCAATGGCAGTGTTTCTTTAACTAGCAATAAAATAACTTCTTAATTTCACAGCCCTAGTACGAAACAAAACAGTATTTGTAGAAAAAAAAAATGCTAAAATCCACATAGTTGTATTCAGATACTGTAAAATTAAAAGAAGTAACAAGTATATAGTTTGGCTCCACCACAAATCCCATACAACTTAGTCCATCACAGGATTTATTTTGTTTTTATTGTTTTATTATTTCAGAAACCAGTGTAGCAAATTATGGGCATAAACATTGCATACTTTTTAAAGTTCTGCAATGTTTCACCATTTCTTTCAATGAGTATACTTTATTCACAGAAAATAAGAAAACCCTTTTAAGCTAAACTAATTTCTTAGCTCAAAACAAGATATGTTGATTTTTTTTGCCTTTGGTGAAAGGTGTCTTTCCACAACGCATGATTCCTAATAATAGCACTTGTATTGTTTACATATAGTAGGAACGTTTCATATAAAGCTCTTATCTGCTCAGCTGACATTAAAGTGTCACTCACTACTAGTTCTCAGCTGAGTTGTCCCTGAATTAAAATATAAATTACTTTTTGATGTGAAATAAATCTCACTATTGCTGTCTTGTAATGACAGCCCGGTAATGGCATGAATGCATGAGGGAAAATGTTAGAAATTGCAAATGTTTCACCTTATTCATTACACAGACTAGACCATGTGTATTACATGAGTAACTGTCCATGCCTACATTTCTGTAGAAAGCTACAATGGCCATCATGTATTAAATGTGTCATTTCAATGACAAAGTTGATCATGGAAAAGTGTAGGTTTGTCTTTGTGCCATGTGACATGTACACATAAAAATTTCTTGTGATTACAGGTGAGTGAATTACTACTCTGGATTCACCAGTTCTCAAATATAATGGGAGAATCGATTCACATTTTTTACTCCTAAAATGGCAAATCAATTCTCCCAATGCTTCCTACGGGGCAAAATCACAAATCTATTTAAAAATCAGCAAAGCGACAACACTAGTCACCCATCTCTACTCGGATGAAATATACCGCACATAAGACCACTTCCCAGGATAACTTGCTGATTAGCTATTTGCAGATTCAATAATTTTTAGCACTTTTATTTGCTGAATAAAATATGTAAGGTGAACCTGTCACCAGAATAGGCTATTTTATTTAAAGGCAGCATTTTATAAGGACTTCTCCCACCTTCCTCTTCAATGATTGGTATTGGTATGTGCAGGGGGATTAACAACAATGGCCTTTAACCCCTCAATTTAATTTTCTTTAGTGCACAAGGGTTTAAAAAACGTTTCGTCATTTTTCTGTGATACGTTAGGCTTTATTTTTATGTAATTTTTCACATTTTTTCATTTATTTTTTTTAACAGCAAGGGTTTTGTAACTTTTCCGTAACAGACGTTTATATATACAGTACAGACCAAAAGTTTGGACACACCTTCTCATTACAACAGTGTTCTGTATTTTCATGACTATAAAAATTGTAGATTCACACTAAAGGCATCAAAACTATGAATTAACACATATGGAACTATATCCTTAACAAAAAAGTGTGAAACAACTGAAAATATGTCTTATATTCTAGGTTCTTCAAAGTAGCCCCCTTTTTGCTTTTGATTACTGCTTTGCACACTCTTGGCATTCTCTTGATGAGCTTCAAGAGGTAGTCACCTGAAATGATCTTCCAACAGTCTTGAAGGAGTTCCCAGAGATGCTTAGCACTTGTTGGCCCTTTGCCTTCCACTCTGCGGTCCAGCTCACCCCAAACCATCTCGATTGGATTCAGGTCTGGTGACTGTGGAAGCCAGATCATCTGGCGTAGCATCCCATCACTCTCCTTCTTGGTCAAATAGCCCTTACACAGTCTGGAGGTGTGTTTGGGGTCATTGTCTTGTTGAAAATTAAATGATGGTCCAACTAAACGCAAACCGGATGGAATAGCATGCCGCTGCAAGATGCTGTGGTAACCATGCTGGTTCAGTATTCCTTCAATTTTGAATAAATCCCCAACAGTGTCACCAGCAAAGCACCAGCACACCTACTCCTCCATGCTTCACGGTGGGAGCCAGGCATGTAGAGTCCATTCGATCACCTTTTTGCGTCGCACAAAGACACGGTGGTTGGAACCAAAGATCTCAAATTTGGACTCATCAGACCAAAGCACAGATTTCCACTGGTCTTATGTCCATTCTTTGTGTTCTTTAGCCCAAACAAGTCTCTTCTGCTTGTTGCCTGTCCTTAGCAGTGGTTTCCTAGCAGCTATTTTACCATGAAGGTCTGCTGCACACAGTCTCCTCTTAACAGTTGTTGTAGAGATGTAGCTGCTGCTACAACTCTGTGTGGCATTGACCTGGTCTCTAATCTGAGCTGCTGTTAACCTGTGATTTCTGGGGCTGGTGACTCGGATGAATTTATCCTCCGCAGCAGAGGTGACTCTTGGTCTTCCTTTCCTGGGGCGGTCCTCATGTGAGCCAGTTTCTTTGTAGCGCTTGATGGTTTTTGCCACTGCACTTGGGGACACTTTCAAAGTTTCCCCAATTTTTCGGACTGACCTTCATTTCTTAAAGTAATGATGGCCACTCGCTTTTCTTTACTTAGCTGCTTTTTTCTTGCCATAATAGAAATTCTAACAGTCCATTCAGTAGGACTATCAGCTGTGTATCCACCTGACTTCTGAACAACACAACTAATGGTCCCAACCCCATTTATAAGGCAAGAAATCCCAATTATTAAACCTGACAGGGCACACCTGTGAAGTGAAAACCATTTCAAGTGACTACCTCTTGAAGCTCCTCAAGAGAATGCCAAGAGTGTGCAAAGCAGTAATCAAAGCAAAAGGTGGCTACTTTTAAGAACCTAGAATAAAAGACATATTTTCAGTTGTTTCACACTTTTTTGATAAGTATATAATTCCACAAGTGTTAATTCATAGTTTTGATGCATTCAGTTTGAATCTACAATTTTTATAGTCATGAAAATACAGAAAACTGTTGGAATGAGAAGGTGTGTCCAAACTTTTGGTCTGTACTGTAGGTGATATAAAGTTTTTGGGTCACTGTGGCAAAGCTAAAAGTTACAGTTTAGTTTGTGCTGCTACGGTTTTTTTTAAATAATATTTTATTTACATTTTATTTTTTATATTCTGCCTTCTATAGGTTCAGAAAAAGAACAATTATGGTATTTTTACATAACTTTTTTTTACCACTATAAAAGCACCACTCATAGGAGAAATGCTCCTTTTACTTGCAGAACTCATCTGGGTCTAATAAAACCAAGCAGTATCTGCAGCTACCGAGCCCCGATGGTCATGTGAGGCCACAAGGTATTGTTCATTGAGCATTGTGTAAAAAACGATTGAGAAGGAAATGGTGGTAATAGTCCATCCCTGTCTTCACAGTGGAGAGCCTGGCTGCCACTGACAGTCGGCCTCCTCCTCCCACAGCAGAAAAATTAGTGTGCAGCTAGGAACCCTGCATGGACGTTTTAAAACTACAAAATCCTAGAAAATAAAGTAGACACTATTGGAAACAGTAAGTCAGTCACTAGCTTTTGGTGTCCTCAGATAAGGCTGCATGAGCTATGTCACAGGTTCCCTTTAAGCAAACCCATTAAAGGGGTGTTCTCAGTATCGAACTGAGGTGCTGTGGGCCCCCCCAGTGGACTTGATTCTTAGGAACCCACCTTTGGAGTTGATTCTGGCACCTACCAGAAGAGTTGGTTCTGGGGGTACCCCATACAGCTACTGTGCACGCCTCTTGCTTTTTTCTCTTTCTCTCTGCCTGTCTGCTTAGTCCAAGGCTGTAAATACCTCATTGTATCTTATTTTCCCTCTTACCCCACCTAAAAGAAGCTTTTTCTTGAGCATTTATTATGAATAAGCACAGTATTCTTCCCATATTTCTCACTCAGGAAAAACAATCTCTTAAGACACATCTAGGAGGTCACATTTGGAGGGTTTAAGAAATGCATTGATGGATATGGTGATCTAAGGGTCAATGTGCTGAGTTAATTTATTTAGATTTCCTTTGTGTAGAAAATGAATATATGAGATATAGGTGCATAAATGAAAGTCAATAGCTAGAGAGATATGGAGAAATATTGGGTATCTATAGGAAATACTAGCTATTGAGCTGGGAGATAATTTGCAAACAAATATGCAGGATGTATATAAACGAGCGAGAAATAATGTGGTTGGATACTGGTCTTTAGGGATGCATATTGCGAGTGTTACTGTGGACGCTGGTAGTTACAATAAAAAACAGGATTGGTCACAAGATGGCCTATCAAAAATCAGCAGATTGCTCTATGAGGAGTAAAGTTAAGTGGCCGGTCTAATGTAAAGACAGCGTGGGCGCATGTGCAGCAAGGCGCAGCGCTCGTATGGAGACATCGCTCTAAGAGGGGAAAAGCTAAGTGACTGACGCATGCGCAGTGAGAGGAAGAAGACTTCGAACACAGACAGAAGCTACGGTAAGGGTGATCTAATATATAATCACTTAAAATGCGCTCAGGTGAGAAGGAACTCAGAGGGGGGAGAAGTTAGAGAATGTATAAGGCGGAGAGTGGAGGGAGAAGGTTATATACCTTTACATCAAGAGTGGTATGCACACAGATCCATTGAGACTGTGACCAGTCCATTGTGGCTATGCAGACATAATTGGAGAGAGGCTTATTTATGCCTCCCCTTTGGATATTAGCCTGCTGGTAAATTGGGGAGGGCGGGTAAATGCGTCGGGAAGGGGGATAAATAATTTTTTCTAAATTAGTTAATGGTATTAAGCCTATTGGTATAGGGTTATTGCATTGTATAATAGGGGCATTTTTGGGGCTGCCCTTATTGGGGCAATTACTCCATGAGGGGCATGATAGGAAATTGGAGGTGTGAGATACAGACACACTATATCTACGTACCCTGCCCTTAATACAGGAAGATTTTGTGAAAACCAAGAAAAATATTGAACCTGTGGACACTGGATTCGGTGTTAAAGGGGACAACAAACCGTGAGTTCAAAAAATTCCGTCATATGTACTGCAAAAACATACATTGTATATACCATAGGCTTAATGCAGGATTTTGCCTGTTTTTCATGTTGAATTTGGATTGACCACTCTGTTTTGGTGTTTTTTTTTTAAGTAAGGAAATGTATTAAGTTTTAAAGATATTAATTTAAACTTTTGAAAGAGGCCATCAGGAAGACCTGAAGCTGTTGCCGCCCCCAAAAATTGCATAGGCCATTCCCTCTTTATATCAAGCCATATCCTCCATGCAAAAGGTCACGCCCACTACACCCAACTGTGCAACGGGTCTGGAAGGAAGCTAATTTAGCAGTTTGGTATCACCCAGCTTTCCTGAACATTGGATAACCTATTGAGCATTCAAGAGATGGGAGATGCTGCCAAACTATTAAACCTAAACCATTACACTACTACCAATATTTCCACTATACAGTGACCATATAGTGGTAGATACCAGTGTATGCAGGCTCTGCAAACTGAAAAATTACCTCCAACCCTTTGCCCCATATAGTTTAATACCAAGTTACACAGACTCTGCAGATGTTTAAGTGAGTACAGTGCAGTTACATCTAGGGACTCACCAGAAACATCTTCTAGGACTGGAGTTGTTTTCTTTTCCTTTTCTTCTGCATCCTGTCCTGACCACCATGATGACTTCTCCTGGCCACAACTCTTCCCTGCAAAATTTACCACACAAACATCTCAGAATTTGAATTTTCCAGCACTTCCTACCTGTGGCTACCTCTGTACAAATGCCACATGGGGTGATAGGTGGGGAGGTTATGGAGTGATAGGTGCAGGTGGGATGGTTGTGGGGTGATAGGTGGAGGGAAGTGATAGGTAGAGGTTATGGGGAGTTTATGGGGTGATAGGTGGAGGTGAGGGGTCTGTGGGTGATAGGTTTGATTTGTATTTCGTGTTGGCACTAGGATGCATAACACAATGGTGGGGGAAAAATGGTACAGAACACATTTGACAATTTGATGTAGAGTAAAGGACCATCCCCCTGGAGATTGTGTTGCAGCTGTGGTCTCTACCTCCCAGAATCATATTATATAGCATACTCTCTAACCCCAGAAGATCAGCTCCAGTCATGATTTTCAGAGGGTGCTGGGGATGTACTGTTGTTTTTTATTTTTTTTTTTATTTTTTTTTTAGTTTTATACCGGTTTCCTCATTGGACTATGTGGACTCTTTGGATTATGTCGGAAAAGCATTGGATTTATTTATTTAATAAAATGGTCAACAATTGTTGCTGGGGATTGTTTATTTAAATAAAAGGGTTTTTTTGTGCATTTTGTGTCCCTTTTTTTTTTCCCATTTATTTCCATTGTTAGTAGTGGAGCCGTCTAACAGATGCCTCTCCATTACTATTGCTTGGGCTTGGTGTCAGTTAGTGGTGGTTTTTGACACCTCAAAGCTGACACTAACCCCGTGTCAATATTACCCCAGTAATCATGCACCAGGAGTACTGGAAAGAGCTGAGTAACCATCAGAAGCAGACTCTCTAATATCCACTTCTGAGGCGGCTTCAGTCTGGTATTTTTATAGTGGGAAGGTTCCAATATCCAGGGACCTTCCCATTCTGATACTATCAGGCTGCATCTGTCACTTTTACCTTGGTCAGTTATGGAAAATGGAGGGGACACCATGTTGTTTCTTTTTTTTTTTTTTTTTTTTAATAAGAGAATCCAAAAATAGGCAACTACTGTAATCATTAGATTTAGAAACATTTTCAGGAAAAAAACCACGTGGGATCCGCCAATTTTCCATAACCAGTCAAGGTATAACCGACAGCTGCAGCCGGATACTATCATAATGGAAAGATCCGTGGATACTGGTGCCTTCCCACTCTAAAAATACTAGCCCACAGTTGCCTATCATAAGAAGTATGGATGCCACTTGTGGGGGATGGGGCATCACCCAGCTTTTCTGGATGCTGGATACGCTATATAGTATGCAGAAAAGCTGTGTGAAGGATGATTGTCACCCAGCTATCATAGGAAAGCTGGAAGCCACTTGTGGGGGATAGGTGATGTCCCATCCACCACAGATGACACACAGTTTTCCTATCTTAGAAAAGCTGGGTGTCACCTATGGGGGATGAGCAACACCCAGCTTTTCTAAAATAGGAAAAATGTGTGCCCATTACTCTACCCCCACCTCTAAACCCCCCCCCCACTCACCTCCCACTCTAACCCCCCCCACTCACCTCCCACTCTAAACCCCCCCCACTCACCTCCCACTCTAAACCCCCCCCCCAACCCCCCCCCACTCTAAACCCCCCCCCTCACCTCCCACTCTTAACCCCCCCCCCACTCACCTCCCACTCTGAACCCCCCCACTCACCTCCCACTCTAAACCCCCCCCCCCACTCACCTCCCACTCTAAACCCCCTCCTCTCACCTCCCACTCTAAACCCCCCCCTCTCGCCTCCCACTCTAAACCCCCCCTCTCGCCTCCCACTCTAATCCCCCCCTCTCGCCTCCCACTCTAAACCCCCCCTCTCACCTCCCACTCTAAACCCCCCCTCTCACCTCCCACTCTAAACCCCCCCTCTCACCTCCCACTCTAAACCCCCCCTCTCACCTCCCACTCTAAACCCCCCTCTCACCTCCCACTCTAAACCCCCCCCCCCCCTCTCACCTCCCACTCTAAACCCCCCCCTCTCACCTCCCACTCTAAACCCCCCCCTCTCACCTCCCACTCTAAACCCCCCCCCTCTCACCTCCCACTCTAAACCCCCCCCTCACTCACCTCCCACTCTAAACCCCCCCCTTACCTCCCACTCTAAACCCCCCCCTCTCACCTCCCACCCCTAACCCCTCTTCCTCACTCAAGCCCCCCTCCCCAAGAAAATATCATCAATCTTCCAGAGCTACTGGCTACCAGCAGAGCAGTCCCCCGTGCACTGCGGGAAAGTGGTGAGTATCCCCACCCACTCACCCCTCTCTCCCCAGTAGTACACTAGGACTTGGATGCTGTCAGAAGAACAAAGAGATGGCGGGGTAAGCTTGAGTTTGATGTGTCTCGCTGCCGTTCCATTCACAGCTGCAGATCTCTGCAGCCACTGCCACTGATGTTGGGGAATTCCACAGGTCCTCTCTAGCCACTCCCCCCACAGTTGCTGCCACTGCCCGTTTTGTGGGGGAAGGATTCACACCCGACAGCAGCAAGTGTAGGGGAGGGAATGTAGAATAAGATAAAGATCAAACATCTCCCTGCTGCCACCTTCCCCCCTAGAATTCAGTGGCATCAGGCAGTGTCTCATGATGCTGCCTGATACCAGAACATCCCATAGCCAGCTGACTCCAGGAGGTTTTCCACCTGTCCCAGGAGTGCGGGAGGTCTCCCCTAATTGCGGGAGTCTCCCAGACAATCCGGGAGGGTTGGCAAGTACGTCATTAATCCCAACCATCTTGGTTTTGGCAGGACATTTCTGATTTGCTATCAATGTCACGCTATCCTGTGATGGCTAGCAGGAGTCCTGAGTTTCTCCCAACCTTCCTGGATCCCACGGGACAGTCCCGAATTCCATGGGCAATGGATGCAGACTTGCTGGCCCTCATGGACTCTCACTGTAAGAGTCAGCAAGTGAAGCAGACTAGTTGTGCAGGGAATCATCACAAGACACTCCTCGGACGTCACTGGCTACAGGAGGCTCGCCCCGCCCCCCACAACTAGATTATATAGTCTAGCAGTGGCGGCACCCACAGCAGAGGGAGGTATGTGATCTTCGTAAACCCCTCTCTTCTTCTCCTCCCCAATCCCATCATGGCCTATCCAGCTCTCATGGATGCTGAATATTCTTGTAAGGGGGGAGATTTTCCCTTTAAATAACACCATCATTGTATTTCTTTAATTCAAACTTTGTGTGGATTTGTTGTCATGCCCCTCTCTTGTCTGTTCCCCTCTATTGTGATGTCTCTGTATACCTGTTTGTCTTGTCTTTATATTGTACTTATTGGACTCCAGCACAACCAAACATGATGGGAACTTTGAATCTTGTCTGGTCTTACTTACAACTCCTCCTCCTCCTGATTGGTAAGCCAGCGAATCAGGAGTAGGGAGGCGTGGCAAGGGCGGTCTCAACTGTCGTTTTGTCGAGAGACACGGAGAGTCAGTTGGACAAGAGAAAAAGGAGACACCATTGAGGAGTGATTAAGAAAAACAGGAGGACAGGAAAAGAAAGAAAACTCAAAGGCAGTGGAAAGATGCAGTTTTCTTGCATGTCCTGTTTCGGATATTGAACTCTATTGCAGAGACTCTCGGAGGGATATAGTGTATGCTGTGATCCACCCGTTGTCTACTGTTGCTATGTTTCACTAAGAAAGGCAAGTTGTGCTATAAAAGAATAAAGAAAATTGAATAAGTAATTCTGGTGTTCAATCCTTATCCATATATTTTACAGACTATCCAGCATCCAAGAAAGCTTAAGGTTACACAGCTTTCCCGGATGCTGGATAAGCTGTCCAGTGTCTGGGAAAGCTGAGTGTCACCTATCTGTAGGGTTTCTGTTGTTTATTTGTTTTTTCTTACAGATATTCCATTTGGACTATGACAGATTCGCTGGACTGCGTTAGACTAGCGTTGCATCTATTTCTTTAATAAAATTGTCAACAAGGGCTGGTGTTGGGGAGTGTTTATTTAAATAAAGTTATTTTCTGTTTCTATGGGGGTTTTTTCAGTTTTTTCCACTGTTGGTAATAGAGGAATATGACAGATGCCCCTCCATTACTATCACTGGGACTTGGTGTCAGTCAGCAGTATTTTTCATCACCACAAGGCTTACACTTACTTTCGGTCACTATTACCCCAGTACCCAATGCATCAAGGGTACTGGGAAAAGTTAGGTTACCATCAGAAGAGGAACCATCTAATCTGATGGTCCGCTTCTGGGGCGGCTGTGGGCTGGTATTTTTAGGGTAAGGACCAATATTCATGGACCTTCCCATAGACACCCCCATTACTAACACTGGAATAAAACGGTAAAAAAAGCCACAGAAAAAAAAATTAAATAAACACTCCCCGACACCAGCCGTCATTGACCATTCCAATGAATCAATAGTATTAGTATTAAATGCCATTCTCTGAACCCCTAAAGATCATGGCTGCAGCTAATCTTCTGGGGGTGCAGTGGATGGAGTACAGGCCACAGTCATACCACAGTCACCGAGGGGGTTGGTCCTCTGTCTCCCCCCAGGAGATTGTGCCTGTAAGCTGTGACTGTACCCCCTCTCCCAAAACATGCTAAATGCCTAATGCCAAAACAAAATACAACACTATAGAACAATAGGCTGAACTGGATGGACACCTGTCTTTTTTCATCTTACAAACTATGTAATATGTAACCCTCACCTAACCCTTTATAACCCCCTCATCACTGCCTATCACCCCATACTCCGACTATTCCATCTATCACCCCATAGGGTGTTTGTACAGAGGTGGGAACAGATAGAGAGGTGCTGAAAGTGAGTCTAAGAAGTTTGGGCCACATGTACGAAAACTGTCTAGGTCTAAAATTCACTATGTTGTCCATTACAACCAATCAGATTTTCCCTTTGATTTCTCCAAAGCACTATATGAAATCAAAGGGGCAATCTGATTGGGAGCTAATTTTAGACCTAGACACTTTTCATACATGTGGCCCTTTGTGTTGTTAATTCATGTTACATTTTGATAGATTGGATCTGTAAGTACCAATTATGTTTAACATTTAAGATGCCATCCTTTGATCACTTGTATAATGCACTTCACAACTTAAAGGGGTTGTCTCACTACAGGGATTGCTTTTTATGTTAAAGATCTTGCAAAAAGAAGTCACTTTGCAATATATGTCCACTATCAGTGTCCTACCTATTCTGAGATATCCCCGTTTGTATGGGCTACATCAGCTCCTCAGGTCGCTTTAGCTATAGACCGCTTCAATCTCTTATGATCGGCTGCCAGCACTGGTTGCTATAGCCACAGACCTGGCTTCTACTGCAATCTAGTAGAAGCCAGTAAACACGCCCCTGAATTCAAAATGAAACCAGGACTGAGGCATAATGAATCACTGTAGTGAGACAACCCCTTTAAGTAGTGTGGTGTATTACTGCCTGCTTGTCAGTGTTCTACTGATAGGCAGCCAATAAGCCATACAATAGGTGTCTTTGTCAGGCCCATAGCTGCCTCGGCTAATGGGCTGAGAAACAAAGCCCATTGGGGATTATGTATTACAGACAGTTACCACAGCGGATGGCTTGGGCTGAACTACTGTACTAGTGAACCCGCACCATCCTACTAACATAACTGTGTGTTAAAATAATTGAAGAACAGTTATGTTGTTTTACGTAAAGGGGTTAATAATCTGCACAATACCATGACTTGTTCAGTTTGTATGGGGAAGTGGTAGTCCCCAGCTTGGATTATGCACTCCGCTCACCTGCACAGGTTTTTTAATCAGATCAGGTTTATAGCAGGAACCTTTTAACCCTGAAGTGTGGAGGTCTGAACAGACACCTAGAGAGGTAGCATATAGCGTAGGTTCCTACCTGAATTGGGAACACTTTGGTGGGCATTTACAGTTTTTATCAAAAATGTACACTAACAACCTCAAATTTTTTCATATATTTCATATTAACAGAAATGCTATTCTAAAAATTCTTATGTCCTCTTTGACTGTTTTTAGTGTTTCTAGAGTGCTACTGATATTGTATTGTGTTTGCATTGGCTTGTTCAGTGCACGTAAATGTTCCGAGCTATACAGTTATCTTTTTACCTTCTCCCGCATAGCATTAACATTATGATTCTCTGATGGTATGCTGCAATGATTAATCTTTTGTGTTTGTTTTATTCTCAGCTGTTGGTTGTTTACTATTGCAACAATGCAATTAATCAGCAGTAGCTGCAACCTCATTTATTCATGGAGGAAAGACTCCAAATCCAGCTGAAATATGACCCAAGCCGCAGTTCAAACCAATACCCATCTGGCTTGCAGACCGCTAAAATAAATTAGACACAGCCTTCTATTCACAGACCTCACTGTGCTTCTTTTAAATCATATCTGAGATATGTCCCCTCCAGGCACAAGATAATCTGCAGAGGAAACTTTACAATGTTGATGCAACAAATTGTGCCTGAGAGAAGGAGATACATTGAAATGCTAATTTTCAACATTGGCTGCAATATTCCTTCTCCTGCAGTAGAAATCAGACAATAAATGTGTAATTTTGTGTTCAAGTACTCTTGTGATCTAATTGGATAAGGATGTGATGCAGTTTCTCTCATACTCACCATTATGGCACAGATGACTTTGTGTTACTAAGAAACAGCCTTTATTTGTGTGTAACCGGAGGGCAAAGTATTGATTTATTGTCTAAATACTGCAGGGTTGCACACAATATTGTATACTAACCGCAGCTCTAGGGATATGTTCTTACTTGAATTCAACTCAAATATTTACATGCAAGAATTATTCTACAGACGTCTAGCGGGCTAATCTTGTTTTTGGCAACCCAATCTTAGTGCTTACACGAAAATCATGATGCTGTCTATACTTATGCGTCGACTATACATAAACTTGAATTATGGCAAATTTAAACAGTACAACTATGTTTTTCTCCAAGTGGCTGTAGGCAATGAGCTAGAAGAACATATTTTATTAAAGATCCGTTCTTGCTTAGTCAGTAATATTTTTTCCTTCTTCTTTATTCTGATCTCAAAATCCTTAGAGGGAAACTGGTTTGATGTAATATTTGCAGAGCTTATTATTGGAGATTGCGATTCTAAATTTAATTATCAATACCTGTAGCAAAATCAAAGTGAGCATTTTGCTTACCTTATATGCGAAAGGATCCTGATAGGATTTGCCACTTGCTATGAACAAGGCTTTCTGGGTCACTGCATCAGAACGGGGTGTAATGTTGTGAAAATGTACCCAGGACTGATTTATCTATGTTCTTACTTCATTAACTAGGGAGGAAGAGGAAGCAGTGAAATAAAAACTCTAGAGAAATATATATCTTGGAGAGAATGCAGTCATAATTAATCATTTATTCGTGCTGCGGGATTCTGCATTGCTTCAGTACATTTTTATATATTTCTTAAAACAGTTTCCATTTTGGAGATGTTGCTAACTATAAAAAAATAGTTCAGTATAAGGGGCCGTTCACACAACACGCATCTAACACACATCCAACATACAGGTGCATGTTTGGATGCATTTTGGCTACAGCAGGATCGCTCCCTATAGTTTTAAATAGGGCGCCTGCTGCATCAAAAGGATCAAAAATTAACATGTCAATCCTTAGAATGGATCCAAAAGACAGATCCGAAAGACGCAAGTAAACATGCATCGGCGATCACTTGTCTGAACGCCGATGTGTGTTTTATATTTCAAGCAATGTAAAATCACACTGCTAATTGTTAGATGTGTGTTTGGGTCCATTTAGTCTGATCCAAACATCCATCTAATAATATATGTTCACAAGGATAGAACACGCCGTGTGCACATACCCTAAGGGCTCATGCACACAGCAAAGGCACAGATCCTATACTGTAATCTCACAAGCCTCAATTATTCTTCTGTGCCACTCCCAGAGGTACTGGCAAATGCATGCTATGGATCTGAAAAGGTGATTAAAGATGATTAAATTCTGTCTCTCATTCCCTCCGAGAGAGGCGCATTACAAAATCTTTATAATCTTTATCCTAGTGATAACATGATCTCACTCAAAATAACAATATTTAAAGAGGTTGTCCACTTTATATTGTTTTTATTTATTATGGAAGCCGTAGGAAATCATACAATAGTCTAATATACGCTGACAAGCAAAACAATTTTTGAACTTTTGAATTTTAGACCTGTGCAGTTTTCATACATGTGGTCCTTAGGCTCCATATCTCACCATTCACTACAGCTTTGAACGCTATTACTATTTTATATTGACTATGTGCTGAGCTTTTGAATGGCTTTTGAATGGATGGATGGGGTTCATTTCATATTCTTTCAGCTGTCATGGCCTCACATGATGTAGTTTGGTAATTTTCTTGACGAGAGACTGCTAACTGGATGATGCTGTTTCTATTTTCTAAGGATATCTTCTTCATGGCTGCTCTTTGATTCAAACCAGTGAACTTTCGCTTGAGAGATAACCTAATAACACACTGTGAGCTGTTAGGGAATGTGAAAACAGGTTGTAATTTGTAGTACACAAGAAGAAAAAGATTTTTCTATCACCAGGAGCAAAACAGTAACACTGCAGTTACAATGACAAGAATATGCTAAATAGTTGCAACACATGTATGTATGAGATAGCCAAGATGATTGTTTATAAAATGATGGTAGTCTCACCATGGATGGTGAGATATAGAGCCTGAAAGTCAGAAGTTCACAACATCATTGCCCTTTTGTTAGTGAGTGTACATGTATTAAAAATTCTGTTCCTGTACCTCTTTTATACCAATACAATAGGCTGTTATCTAAAAATTCCTATGGAGTAACTGTGTGGCAAAAAAATTGACTCAATCATGTGACCTCTGACATACATTTAGTAGCAGGGTCACATGACATCTAAGGGCTAACTGAATAGGAATAATGTAAAATTATTATAAATATGGTTATTCCATCAACTTCTTCGCTATGTGTATTTACTTGTATAACTGCCGTTTCTCTAGGGGGTGACATGTTAAAGTGAACTGCATAAAGAAAAAAAGCAGAAAGATCAGAGAAGAATGTGCAGTGTTTTTTCTACAGATATGGACAAACATGATAAGACGCCTCTGAAGGTGGTAATGCTGTAGAAGTTTTGACCTGTGTGTAGTGAGTCACATGACTGCTTTGTCCATAGATGTACTCCATGGGAGTCATTACTATGGACAGAAGTGTGAGCTATAGCATTTTTTTCCAAATAGGGACCTATTGCACTGGTATAAAAGAGGCACAGGAGCAACATTTTTAATAAATGCATATTACAAAATTTTATTTTTCCCTATTATATAAACAATAAATAAAGACATTATTAAGACATAATAAAGTGAAAAACCCCTTTAAATTCCCGATGAACAGACATAATAGATAGTGGAGGATGGAGGATGGGAATTTAATCAGGGGTCATGACCATTTTACTGCATAGGGGGCTAGATATTTTTAAAAGCAGCCTTGCCTGTCAGTATTGTTGACTTGGATTATTTTGTTGTTAGATTGTAAGCACTACTTCATTCAGAAAATCGAATTTATGAAATGCATCAGTCTATGAAAGCCAACTTTATTGTTAATACTGAAATTAACCCATAAAACATTAAAATAAAAGTAATTCATTAAAGAAAAAAATAATAGTAGTGGAAAACAGCTCTTTACAATTGAGGAGCAAACAAGTACAGAGGTCCCTCAATATTAATTGGTTCCGGGTTACTTTGTAACCTGAAATTTTATTGGAAACTGGTAATTGGTGTCAAAGCCCCTTAAAATGTCATCTAGCATAATGAAAAAGGAAAACTAAAGAAAATTAAGCAGATAAGCAATACACATAAAGCAAGTCCTTACATATATCAGTCAGAACGATCTGCTGGAAGCTGGAAAACACTGTCTTTAGTGAGGACAGGAGCTGTTTTGAGTCATGTACTTTATACACAATGTACCTGTAATAATTTAAAAGAGCTTTATTAGCAGTTGGGCAGAAACACAAAAACGCAACAAAGTTCATAAAATATTCTGGGGAGAGGTGGATCCTTGGGACCAGGAGGATAAAGGACCGGGAATAACACCAGAGAACTGCAGACTTGGACCAGGGATAACACCAAAAGAACTGCAGACTTGGACCAGGAATAACAAAAGAGGAACTGCAGACTTGGACCAGAAGGAGCACCAGAGGAACTGCAGATATGTACTAGGAATAACACCAGAAGAACCAGTGCCGTAACTGTGCTACGACCGGAGCTCTAGTTAACAGCTCCATTCCTAGAGCAGACTTGGTGAACAGCAGGAACCGGAGGAAGCCTGCGATCCTAACCTTTAACCCTTTGATTGTCGCAGTCTGTGATTGCAGCATAATCAAAGGGGATTCCCCTGCTCTATCGATTCTCCAGGTTTCCCAGTGACTGATGGAGCCTGGGGAATATCTATGCAGTCAGCCCTGGGGACCTAGAGTCTGCATAGTAAGCCTACTGTCAGGGCACACTGTGTGTTGTCATGACAGCAGCCTGTGTTATACTGACTCAGAGTGTAATGTATAAGCAAACAAGAGTGTAAAAAAAAAGATGTACAAAAAAGTGTATAGTTAATGATAAAAAAAAAGTAAAAAAAACAAAGTGTGGAAAAAATAAACAAATATTTAATACAAATATTATTGTCCATACATTACACACATAAAACAACCTGCACATATTAGGTGTATTGTGTTTATGCGCCGAAATGCACGCTGCAATTACGGTAATTCATAGCTCTCGTAGAGAGCTAGGAATTGTGCGTCGTCTCCCCGGGCGTACAATACGATCATATCATATGCCCAGGGAGAGAAGTGACATGTCAATTGTTCACGATGCTTACGCGCCGCTGACAATGCATGTCAATGGGGCCAGCCGGCTGATCAGCGCATGCTTCTAAAACACTCAGCGTATAACGGCGCATACACTGCACGGCCCAATACGCCGTGTGAACATACCCTTACAGAATCGGGAAGCATGCTAGATGATGCTACTGAAAACCTGCACACCATATGGTTTAAATAGGAGATCAGATCTTATTCTACATTATTAGTCAATTTGCACATGTATTCTTATTAATACTGAGAGTATGGTTGATATGTATGAATGGGGCTGCGCCAGTCTTCTGGTGTACTTTGAGCCAAAAAGAATGTATGAACAGGTTCACTCCAAACTTAGGCACGATACGTGCATTTGTAATGCGGCAAAGACACTTTTTAGTGCGCCAAAGATTAGGAGCGTTCTGGGGGTGTTGCACCACATTCATAGAAGTAGACACATTTATGATTCTTTGACGCCAAAACTTTGGTGCAAAACAGTTAGAACAGCCAGACCAGGTTAAAGATGGTCTGCCTGAGCCTGACTTGTCATAGTGGAACTACAATACGCCTGCAGAAGAACAGGTTCATACATTCTGGTGCATTCTACACTGCCTTAAAGCTATTTAGAACTGGCCTGTCAGCGCCAACATTCAGACATGTTGCCCTATGTCTTTTGTGAATCATGCAGTGATCGTGTGATTACCGTAATGACTGGGACAGATTTCACCCGTAATTCGCGCAGTACGACGCGAATTAAGGGCTGAAATCTGTACCAAAATAAGCCGTATGAACATGGCCATATCGTGATTGGTCCCTGATATGGTTTTATAGTGTGTTACACATGAGGTACATGCTATGATTACATGTACATTTGCCTAAAACATGCAAGTGTCAATGTCTGCGCTTTATTTGTTCTGTGATTTCATAAAAAGAAATAACATTTGCTTTAATGGGATGCTAGAAATTTGCATATTACATTGATACCACAAAAGGTGTTAACTTTGCCTAGGAGAGCAGCTCTTTGCCTTGGCAATCGTAATATAAATAAAGGTGCTTGAACCATTCAGTTAAACCAGTTGCATACAGGTCATAGACTATGGGACACAGGCCTCTGTAGAAATAGGCTTTCAAGACACATAAGTACAAAAACAAGAAACCAAAAACAAAAGGCCATGATTCCTAAGAAGCTTTTGCATTGTTGTTCCATGATGTTGCTGCTTCTAAATTCGCTTCCACACTAAAGTATGGCACCCAATGATCCATGAATCCTGATGGTTCAGCATCTATCACATGTAGTAGCAGCTTCACCTCTATCTTTCTTTTCTGTTAACCTTTCTTGGTCAATGCAAAACACATAGAAAGAAATGTATTGCTGTGCTGGAAACCAGTAACCCCTCATGGACTGCTTCTGCTTACAGGCATAGTCCAACTAAATGTACATGATGATAAAGGGGCACATACCAGTGAGGAAAAATGAGATAATGGCAACTTATCTTAGAGCATATTAAAACCATATTACAGACAATTAAGGCTGCTGGCCATATTTATAACCTATTACCCGAGGTATTTTGCACATTGCTACCGTATTATTATTTAAAAGCCTATTGCAAAGCATTACTTCTTGTGAATATTAAAATTACTGCTAATCTTCTGTATTTTACTGACCAATGCTATTTATCGTATTAAGCTTTTTCTAGTACTCACATATTCCTTGGCAACTAGCAATTAAACCTGCAAATATGACAAATGTTTTTTATAGAAACAGAATTATTTACTCACAGTGAAACATGAGAGATATAATACATAACATGTCTGCTGTGGCTTAGAGAGGGGGGTTCATCCTATTGCCCTAATAAAGCTTATAGACTGGTTATATAATATGCACTTGCAAATGTAGAATAACAATTGAAAGATTGCGACCTTTAAAGTTTGTAAAATGTTTATAAATCCTAAAATACTGTAACATTTAGGGCAACATGTCCCAATACACGAGCACCGGTATTTTGGTCTATTTTGTGCCAAAAATACTATTGATACCATATTTTCGATATAAATGAACTGTAATATACCAAAACTATGCATATTAGACGCTGGGTACGACACATTGTAATGCGCCTAAATTGGCACATTAAATATAGCAGTAATGATACGCTGCGCGCCTCCAAAACGATATGCGCCTATACACTAGTACACTGGTAATGATACGGTATGCGCCTCCGTTCCGCAATGCGCATTACATACACTAGCATTGAAACGCTAAGCGCCGCGATTGCGCAATGCGCCTTTTTAGGCGCATCAAGTTTACTATGCAAAGTATACCAGACGCCAGATTTTTGAAAGGATCGGACTTTCAGGCACACTTTACACTGATTAAATGCGCCTAAAATCTGCAGCGGCGATGGCAATTTTTGGACATGTCACCCTTAGTGTGTAATTTTATATTGAGCATGATCAGACAAACTTGCAGCAATGTGACTAAGAGACATTTTAAGCATGAACACAGTAACACAACAAACAAAGTATAGCTGGTGCTTATAATTGCATTTCCCTGCACAGTTCCTCTTCTGACCTGTCTCCCAACACGATGCAGATTCTGCAAAACAGCCCCTTTCATATGTAAGAGAATGGTTCTTCATGGGTCTTGAGTACCATTCCTTGTGTTTGTGTTCCAGCAGTTCATACATTCCTGACATCTCCTTATAATATGACATTACTTAATATGGTTAGACAGCTAGATCAATGACCCACCTCTGGAATTGAGTACAGATAGCTTGTAATATTAATACCACAGTCAAAAATGATGGGCTCACCACAGCTTACTTTACTTTTTTATCATTTTCCTGTCACTGCCCTCCAAGGGCAATAGCTTTTTTATTTCTCTTTTTGTTATTTGCATAGTTCCACTACTGACTCCCCTTCTTAGGACATAGCATCACTGTTATGTACCCAGAGGAGAAGTTGGGGGTGAAACAAAGAAGCTGATTTCAGTAAGCTCCTTGCCTGGTCTCTTACTTTGGTAGTCCACAGGCTGCTTTAGGCATATGGCCTAGGAGAGATCAGCTTCATTTAATGTTTTATTTTTCATTAGTATTAAGGGAGAACTATTAAGAAAATGGTTGGGTAATGAACAAATGGGGACCATATAATAAGCTGTCTACTTAATTAGAGATTGAGTTATATTTATCTGGTATTCACCTAATTTGGGGGACTTTCAAAAAGCATGTGGGGAGTCTGTCAGCCTATTGTAGGAGTCTACCTACCTAATTTTGGGGGGTTATCTGTCTAACACTTGGGAGTCTATCACCGAATAGGGGTTGTACCTAAATACTTATATGGAAGGGTTCAACTTACTATATGGGGACACAGAGGAAGGCCACAACTGGGAGCACAAAATGGGTCCTATAACTTTGTGGAAACATGAAAGGGGGCCTTATAAGAAGGGGCACTTTTGCTCTTTAGGGATAATATTACAGTATGGAGAACCAATGGGAGCGTTATAGCATTTTAAGGCAATGTCGACATGAAGTTTGAATAGAGGTAAGCAAAAAATACGTAGGGTGTTCTAAATGTGAGAAGCCTAAGATTTACAACCGCATTCCAAATTATTATGTAAATTATATTTTTCTCTAATTGACCTTATTGGTCTATGCAAATGACAGAATAATGTTAAAATTGTCAACTGTTAGAGTATAAATCAAGTTTTATTGGACAAACTTCCCAATGATTACACTTTTTTTAGTGAAAAGACTCAAAATGCTCATTTTATAGGTTGTAAAGAACTGAAAATGTGACCTTTTAATGCTGCAAATTCCAAAAATGACCATTTACTGAAATAAAAAGCTATTTCAGTCACAAACATTGTAACAGGCTAAGTTACAGTATATAGCCCTTTTTATATCAGCCTCACTATTCTTGCATCATATTGAAGTTGTGAATTTTTTAAGAGTTTCTGCTTGAATTTCTTTACTTGATGTCAGAAACGCCTCCCAGAGCTGCTGTTTTGATGTGAACTGCTTCCCACTCTCATAAATCTTGTGCTTGAGAATACTCCAAAAGGTTCTAAATTAGGTTAAGGTCTATGGAAGATGGTGGCTACACCATGAGTTTCTCATCTTATATGCCTATAGCAACCAATGACTCAGAAGTATTATTTGCAGCATGACATGATGCATTGTCATGCATGAAGATGATTTTGCTAGGAAAGGCTTTTTGTGCCATGGAAGAAAGTGGTCAGTCAAAAACTGTATGTACTTTGCGGGGGTCATTCTCACACCTTCATGGACACTAAAGGGACCTAACAAGTCTCTCCCCATGATTCCAACCGAAACATGACTCCGCCACCTTCTTACTGACATCTCAGCCTTGTCTGACATGGTGCCACCATCCACCAACCAACCACTACGCCATCCAGCTGGACCATCCAGGGTGGCACATCATTAATAAACAAGACTATTTCAAAATTAGTCTTCATGTACAGTGTCTCACAAAAGTGAGTACACCCTTCACATTTTTGTAAATATTGTATTATATCTTTTCATGGGACTACACTGAAGACACTTTAATACAATGTAAGGTAGTCAGTGTACAGCTTTAATAACCGTGTAAATTTGGTGTGCCCTCAAAATAACTCTACACACAGTCATCAATGTCTAAACCGCTGGCAACAAAAGTGTGTACAACCCTAAGTGAAAATGGACAAATTATGCCCAAAGTGTCGATATTTTATGTGGCCACCATTATTTTCCAGCACTGTCTTAACTCTCTAGGGCAGTGTTTCTCAACTCCAGTCCTCAAGACCCACCAACAGGTCATGTTTTCAGGATCTCTCACAGAATGCACTGACAGCAATTATATCACCTGTGGAGAATGAACCGACAGTAATTATATCACCTGTGCAATGCTAAGGAAATCCTGAAAACATGACCTGTTGGTGGGTCTTGAGGACCGGAGTTTAGAAACACTGCTCTAGGGCAAGGAGTTCACTAGCACTTCACAGGTTGCAGCCACTGGAATCCTCTTCCACTCCTCCATGATGACTTATCTGTGGAGGTTAGAGACCTTACGTTCCTCCACCTTCCATTTGAGGATGCCCCAGAGATGCTCAATAGGGTTTAGGTCTGGAGATATGCTTGGCCAGTCCAGCACCTTTAACCTCATTTGCTTTAGTAAGGCAGTGTTGTCGGTCGTTGTCATGTTGGAATACTGTTCTACGGCCTAGTTCCTGAAGGGAGAGGATCATGCTCTGCTTCAGTATGTTACAGTACATGTTGGCATTCATGGTTCCCTCAATGAACTATAGCTCCCCACAGCCGGTAGAACTCATGCAGCCTCAAACCCTGACACTCCCACCACAATGCTTGACTTCAGGCAAGACACACTTCTGTTTGTACCTCTCACCTGATTGCCACCACACACTTGACACCATCTGAACCAAATAAGTTTATTTTGGTCTCTTCAGACTACAGGACATGGTTCCAGTAATCAATGTCCTTAGTCTGCTTGTCTTCGGCAAACTGTTTGTGGGCTTTCTTCGCATCATCTTTAGAAGAGGTTTCCTTCTATGACGACAGCCATGCAGACCAATTTGATGCAGTGAGCAGCGTATGGTCTGAGCACTGACAGGCTGAACCACAACCCATTTACTCTCTGCAGCTATGCTGTCAGCACTCATCAGTCTATTCTAAAAACTTAATCTCTGTATATGTTGCTGAGCATGGGCATTTAACTTTTTCTACCATGGCCTGAGAAGAACCAGTCTTGTTAAACTGCTGTATGAGTTTGGCCACCTGTGCTGAAGCTCAGTTTCTGTGTGATTGCAATCTTCTTATAGCCTAGGCCATCTTTATGTAGAGCAACAATTCTTTTTTTCAGATCCTCAGACAGTTCTTTGCATGAGGTGTCATGTTGAACTTCAAGTGATCAGTATGACAAAGTTAGTAACACCAAATTTAACACACCTCCTCCCCATTCATATCTGAGACAAATAGTAGGTTTATGGACAACTGCAGCCTGTGAAAGATCCTACACCTTGAGGTTCACAGTATTCCAGAGGCAACAACAACTTCAAATACCTGTTTGCGGCTTTATAATGTTTTTTTGGCAGCTTCTCTCTTAAATGGGTTTTGCCACCATGTAATGTTGACGTGGGAACCTCCAAAATGGGTATTTAATCACTTTTCTAAATATATGTGATTACAAAAAGTGAAAACTCTGAGAGCTACAGCATTTCTCAATCCCCCTTAGTTACCTCAAAGCTTCCCCTAGACTCGACCCAGGAGCTGAAAGGCCGCACTTGCGTGAAACACTTCTTATCTGATGACAGGCAAAATGAATGAGCTTTTAAGGCACCGGGTAGACAGTGCAGTCTGAGGCTGTGTCTTGCGGTATTGAGAATCCACTCTTGTACTGTTTATTATTTCACTTAAGTTTTAAGACGCTCCCTTGGATTCCTCACTCCTCACTTATCCCCTCCCTCTCTCCCCTGCAGCTTCATGACTCAGCATGATTTGTATATATCCTGATCCCGTGCTGACAGGAGGTAGGTAACTGCCGTCTTGGCAAATCCCCTTTAATCCAACAAATTTGTCGGTTAGAAACCTTCCTCATTATGTCTTTATCTGCATAAATCCTTCTGTGTTCAGAATCAGCCACAAATCTCTTGACAGTATGATGATCATGATTAAGTTTTCTTGAACTATCTAATATTTTCAAACCTTGTACAAGCCATTGCACTATTTCATGCTTTTCAGCGGCAGAAAATTATTTTTATGTCCCATACTGCTAGAAATCTGTGGCCTGCTTAATAATGTGGAACGTCCTTCTTAAGTAGGTTTCATTTAATTGGGCACACCAGCAAACTATGTATGAGATTGATTTCAGTGATCCAAAGAGCCCTGAGGCACAATACCATTCATGAATTTAATGAAACGAAAAAGAAATTTATCGTTATGATGCTTAAATCAAATTTGCATAATAATTTGGAACGCAGTGTATAAGGAAAATGTTAGCAAACATGAGTTTTGGCTGGAAGAAGTTATCAAGGCAGTCTGGACTGGCTGGAAAAGGAAAAATAACTCCAATCAAAGATGGCAGGATCTATGAGTCACTGGATGTACTGTAAATGTACTGCAATCACTTATATGGTCCACCTGTATAGAACTGGTACCTATCACTATATGATTATTGTATAGTGGTAACATTGCTCTATGTATGGTGGTCTTATTCAGTCACTATGTGGTGGTAATATGTGGTCATGGTCTCGCATTGTTAATTGGTCCTTATGTAGTAGTATCATTGGTATTGTTGGTCTTGGTAAACTGAGTTTTGTTTAGTATTAGTATAATGGTAATATATATGGTGAAATATTTGCTCATTGCATATATGTATTATTTGGTAAGTGTATTAATTAGTGTTACTGGTAAATGTTTACGACTCGGTGGCACCCCATTCAAAGTCTGGTATTTGTTGCAGCCTTTTCTAAATACCCTTTTTAATTGTGGCTATTGTTGGGTCTTTAAATCACCAAGAGCCAGTGTGCACACTCTAGGGAAGACTCAGCAAGGGAGAAGGAACAGGGGAGCCAGCAGACCAAGGGACAGAGATGCTGTGCTGTGCGCCGGAAGGGTAATCAAGCAGGCACATGGCCACGGCTTCCAGGCAGTTGGTACGCCTGTAGTACATCCACCTCACTGTCTGCTAGTGGGCTTGTGATCCTAGATGATGGTACAGGATCCTTAACTCAGAATTCTTAACTGAACACTGAACTCAACAGAACTGATTAGAACGTGACCAGGTCCCTTTTACTGTATATCGACCTACAGCCCGTTAATTTCTTCCACATTGATTTGCTTTAGGCTTTTCCTACTCTGTGCTGCTTAAAGCACCCTTGCTCATTAAAATGTGCTAGGTCAATTTAAACTTGAATTACACACCATATATACACTCACCGGCCACTTTATTAGGTACTACCTGCCACTCTCGTTAACACTTTAATTTCTAATCAGCCATTACGTTGGCGGCAACTCTCATTAGTTATTGCATAAATCTTCGTGTTCAGATCAGCCACAAATCTCTTGACAGTTAAGATCATGATCTAAGTATTGTGAATATCTAAGTATTTCAAACCTTGTACAAGCCATTGCACTATTTCATGTTTTCAGCGGCAGAGGAAATATTTTGTGTCCAAATGCTAGAATCTGTGGCCTGCTTAATAATGTGGAAGTCTTCTTAGTGGTTTCATTTAATTGGGCACACCACAAACATATGTATGGATTGATTTCAGTGATCAATGAGTCCCTGAGGACAATACCATTCATGAATTTAATAAACGAACAAGATTTATCGTTATGATCCTTAAATCGAAATTTGCCATAATAATTGGATGCAGATGTCATAAGGAAATGTTAGCAAACATGGTTTTGGCTGAAGAAGTTAAAGGCAAGTCAGTGACTCGTGAAAAGGAAAAATTAACTCAATCAAGATGGCAGGATAGAGCACTGGCTGACTGTACATGTACGCAATACTTATAGGTCCACCTGATAGAACTGGTACCTATCACATATGATTATGTATAGTGGTAACATTGCTCTGTTGGTGGATCTTATCAGTCACTATGTGGTAGGAATATGTGAGGTCTCGCATATTAATTGGTCCTATGTAGTATCATTGAATTAGGTCTTGGTAACTGAGTTAGTTAGATTAGTGAAATGTAAATATTGTGAATATGCTCTTGCATATATGTATTTTGGTAGTGTATTAATGTGTTACTGCGTAATGTTACGGATGGTGGCACCATTCAAAGTTGTATTTGTTGCAGCCTTTTCTAAATACTTTTTAATGGGCTATGGAGGTCCTTAAATCACCAAGCCAGTGTGCACACTTAGGGAAGGACTCGCAAGGGAGATGGACTAGGGAGCAGCAGATCCAAGGGACAGAGATGCGTGCTGGGCGGAATAATCAGCTGCACTTGGCACGGTTCCAGGCAGTTGGTAGCCTGTGTCACCACCTATGTTGCTAGTGGGCTTGTGCATCCTAGATATGACGGATCCTTACGTCAGAATTCTTAATGAACCACTGAACTCACAGAATGATTGAACGGACAGGCCTTTTACTGTAAACGACCTACAGCCCGGGTCATTTCTTCCATTGATTGCTTTAGCATTTTCCTGTCTGTGCTGCTTAAGCACCCTTGTCATAAATGTGCTAGGTCAATTTAAACTTGAATTACACACCATATATACACCATATAGTATTATGTACACATATAATACTGCTGATAGGGGCTGATCTCATCACCTTCAAATGAGTTGATTCTTTGTGTGATCAGCTCTTTTTATTCCACTCCACAAGTAACATTACTAGTGGTTGCTATGTTAAATCCAAGAGCCAGACTGCACACCACCAAACACCGAAGACTCATAGCATGTGCATACTAGTCCATGATGCCTTGTGATATGCAGATGCTTAGTAGAGGGCAAAAAGGCAATCTCAACTCTACACACCTTAACTGGTGCTCTCCTCAAGGAGAGATATTTTCCTTTCTCAGCCACTCATTGCCTCTCACTCAACCAAGCCAGTATCACTCTGCTCTACACTGATGAGGGGCAAATACTCCGAAACGGCTGTATGTAGATGAGTGATGCTGGCTTGGCTAATATTCCTTTTTGCTTCTTAAAGATTCGGTGAAGATTTGGTTACAACCAAAAGAGGGCGCATGAGCTTCCAAGCTCCTTTCCCATCATACTAGTCCTTAAGGGACTATTAAGCATTTATAATTTCTTCCTGCACTTATGCCTGCCTTATCTCATACATTTCAAGGGATCCTACCATTTGACCCCTTTCTGGAGCAATAGATCATTACTAGTGATTGTAGTGTACAGCATATTTACATTGAGATTCCTTGTTTCTCTCCCAGCTTGATTTGATTGCTGCCTGCCCAGACCTTTGGTCTGAATTCCATGATGACTGAACCTTGCAGGCTCTGCTCTGTTGCCTATCTGACCAGATTATTTGCCTGATCTTTCTGTACTGTGTTCAAAAACGCCAAGAAGATAAATACCTGGGAGTCCCATGTACAAAAGAACAGAACCATTTAAAGCGTGGAATTCAAAGGGTTTGTTACAGTCTGCTTCTAGCATAGCCATTTACCAAACCCCCACACACTCAGTGGATTCATGGGTAGGCTTCCTTTCATCCCCCCAAGAAATAATTCTTCTAAGGGCTTGTTCACACGACGTTTTTGTGATCAGTTTTACGGATCCGCAAAACGGATCTAACAATTGTCAGTGGGATTAACATTGCTTTCAATGGCAAAAGCGCATCGCTGTTCTCACGTGTGATCACCGATGCGTTTTTCGCGATCCGCTTTTCGGATCCGTTTTAATAATTGACATGTCAATTCTTCTTGCGTTTTACGCAACAGAAATCCCTATAGGAAATAATGGAGTGCGCTTTTGGCATCCTGAAAGCGGATCCAAATACGCAGCATACATTTGGGTGCGTTTTGGATACGTTTTCGATGCCAAAAACGCATCCGTAAAACGCAATGGATTTAAATTAAATATAAAATTTTAATATTATGTTTGGGTTAAATTTTGTATCATTTTAATGGGAGGGCTAATTTTTCTGATGCAATGTGCTATTGGAAAATGCCTTCATTTTACATGGGTAAAGGAGAGGAGGATAATGTCAGTCCCACAGCCCCCAGCATACCACCGGATGCACATGGACGTCGGGTCTCTGAGTTTAAAAACTATTGGTTTGATTTAAAAAAAAAAAATAGAGGGGGGTTCTAAAATCATAGGTGTATGAACAGTTGATTGACACTAGGTAAAAAAAAGGGTTTTTTTCTTGGTCATTGATAGGTTGTATTATATTTAAATTGCAGTTTGATAGGTTGATTTAAATAAAGCATTAAAAAAAAAAACGGATCCAAAAAACGGATCTGCAAAACGCAAGCAAAACGCATCCAAAAAAGGATCAGCTGTTGCGTTTTCTGGATCCGCTTTTTGGATGCAGTTTGCATCCAGTTTTCGGAGGTTAAAAACGGATCCATAAAACGCATCCAAAACGGATCCAAAACGTCGTGTGAACAAGCCCTAACACGTACGAAGTCTGATACAGCATGCAATGATTTATTTTTGCAATCATGTAATAAATCATGAGTCATACTATATAGAAAAAAAATTCTATCACAAGTAATGTATGTAAATCCAATCTACAATACTATTTCTATATCTAACATACTGTACTAAATGTATTACATTATTGTAGGGACGTTATCTTGCTATCTGGGAACACAAGCACATGTTTGACTACATTATCATTACAACTGCAATGAAACGTTATTGTTGCATTTCTAGTTCCAGAATACTTCAGGAAAAAAAAGTTAAAGCACATCAACTTGCTGGAGCATGAAGCCGAGGAAGATTAGCTCACATAATCATCAGTGCCATTTCAGGTCTATCTCAGAGAGCAGGCCAGCTTTTGTTTACACATTATTTATTACATTACTAGTTAAGAGTGAAATGCTTGGCTGCATAGCTAGAGGTATACAGAAGAAAGAGAGAGATTTTGATCTCACTGTGTAGAGCTCTGGTGAGACCACATCTGGCATATCGTGTTCAGTTCTGCAGATCTTATCTATAGAAAGACACTGAGAAAATAGAACGAGTCCAAAGACAGCAACAAAAATGTTGGAAGGTTTTCAAACAAAACTTATTAGGAAAAACACCAAGGGA
>JAODAL010026581.1:0-56512 GCA_025379985.1 Phyllomedusa bahiana | reverse complement strand
GGGGGAATAAAGGGAAACCAGCAATAGGGAAAGACTGTTCCTGCTTTTAAAGGGGGGAGAGACTGAAATGCTAATAGGGTTGGCAACTTTTTTCTGACTTTCCTTTAAAAAAGGGATGCCAAGTCCAAAGAAGGCCCTTAATTACCAGGCCACGGGGCCGGGTTATCTGAGGCCCCGCCGGGAAACGGGGACATGTGGTGGGCCAAGTCCCCCAAAGATTACAAAACCCCTTTGGAAGGGTGACAATGGGAGGCGCGGGTCTTTTTTTCCCCGGCCTGCCCAAAGGGAAAAAATTTAGGAGCGGCAAGTGGGCCCCAGCCGGGGGAAAGGAGGCCTTTCTGTGAGGGCCCTTTAAATGGACCTGGATCGGGTTAACTTTAGTCCGGGCCATTTTTTAGTGGCCCCCGTGAAAACCCTCCAGACCCGACCCTTTGGGGGTGGTCTGTATAAAAGGGGGGAAAACAAAAGACATCCCATTCCGAAGCCCCACGTAAACCCCCTTTGGGGGTTTCTGCTAATAAATGAATTTCGGTGTTGAAAAAGGCCTTAATGCCCCCATGTGATTTTGGGGCCGGGATTTTCCCCCTTGGTTTTGGAACTTTTTTAGAAAAAAGGCGGGCCCCAAGGTGTGTAAACGTGTGTCTAAAGTGTGGGGAACCTGCAATTCCTGAAACAGGGGTGAAAAAGGGGTTCTGATATTTTTCCCCTTAAAGGCCCCGGAAAGGAGTTTCCGGAGGAAAACCCCCAGAAATTGAGTTTTTCTCCCTTGCGGGTTTCCCGGGGGAAACTTTGGGAAGGAACATTTTTGGATCCCCTTCTGGGCAACCTTGGCGGACCCGTTAAGGTTATAAAGGGGAAAATAACAATCATTTAAAAAGTGTAGCCCCCCTTCACACCGAGGAGGGGGGGAAGAGGAAAAATTCCAGCCCACGAACGAGAAAAATAGAAGTAAAAATCCAAAAACAATTTGGTTTTCCCCAAAAAAAAAAGCCTTTTTTCTTTAAGTACTTACCGGGAAAAAAAAACCTTGATCAAGGAAAAACCCGGGTTTTGCAAACCGGCAGGGGCAAAAGGGCCAAACGCTTTTCCGGGATCAAGTCCCTTTAAACTTGTTCTATCGTGCATGCTTTAAAAGTATTATTTTTAAATTACAAACTATACCCAAACAGTATTCAGAAATCATCCAAATTTAAGAAACATCTTCCCAACTTTACCCAAAGCTGGGTATTAAAAAAGCCATAAATAAAATTTGTCAATTTTTTAAAGCTAGAAGAGGGCCCCTTTTTTGGAGCCATTTTTTCCCCCCAGCAAATTTCAAGCCAGAAAAACAGAAATTCAACCAAAGGGTTTGGATAAAAAAGGGGTTTTTTTAAAGGTGGGAAAATGCGGTATGTACTGCGTGAAAACCCCTTGAAAAAAAAAATTTTTTCTTTTTTTTTTCAGAAAAATAGAAAAACCCTTTTTGAAATACGATCATACATTAACTGTAACACAAAATTTGTTATTTAATTTTGGGCAGTTGTTTAAAAGTTGCAAGTTCCCAAAAGTTGGGGTGACCACGGGGCCCCTTAAAATCAGAAAACCCAAAAGGGAAAAATTTTGATTCATTTTTGGCCCCCTCCCTTTAAAACTTTTCTGTAAACAAAAAAAATTTTTTCCCCAGTTTTATGCAGGGGATTTTTTTACTTTTTTTTTAAATAGGCATAGAAAGGTGAAACGTTTATTCCCGGGAGGGCCCAATTTTTAAAATAAAAAAAATTATTTAAAGGGGGGGGATGGAGGAAACTTTCACTAAACCACCCCGTACCCCTTTTGGGGTTTTAAAAAAATTTAAAAGGCCTTTAAAGAACCACTATTGTTTATAAAATTCTGACACCTCATGGAAAACTCTTATAATAATTCAGGAAATAACCACCCTTTAAAAATTGTCTTTTTGTGGGATATATACAAATCAAAATTTTAAAATTTTCCCAGTCCCAGTATCCCCTTAGTTTTTAATTTGTTTTTGGGGAAATTCCTGACCCTCATACATAGGGCGGTTTCCGGAAGGGGGCAAATTTTAAAACCCCTTTGGTCCCCCCACAAGCATGCACGATAGAAACCCCCAGTAAGGGGGGTTGATCCCGAAACGCATCGGGGCCAGTGCCCGTCGGTTTTTCAACCTGGTTTTTGCCCCATCATCGTTTTTTTTATCCCTGTTTCGTGACTAAAAAAAAAGGCTTTTTTAAGGAAAAAAAAATAAAGTTTAAATTTTATTTTTTCTTCTAATTGGGCCTGTCTCGCGGGGGTTTAAACTCCTCTCCCTCCTCCCCCGGGGTGAAGCTGCTAAAAACTTTCAAGTTAAATTTTTTTGTTTCTAATTAAGTTTGGAAATTTTTCCCGCCTACCCAAAATTTTCCCCCCACCGGGACATTTGGGTCACAAAGGTGAGTGGTTTAATTCCTAAGTTCTTTTGAAGGTTTTTAAAAAGGGGTCCAAACAAGAAAAGACACAAAATTTTTTTTTTACCCACTTTTTTGCGTACCGAGAAAATTTTCTGTATAGGGAAAGAGGGGCCCCCACTGAGGGGGGTTTAAAAAACTTGTTTTTACCACATCACACGAGCGCATGGGCCTGGGGCTTTGGGGTTCACAATTTTCCCTTTGGGGGGCATCTAGGGGTAGCCAAAACCAAGGGAAACGCATTGTTTCGGAATTTTTTAAATTGGGCCGGGGGTATATAGGGGCGGTAAGGGGGAGTTTTGCATTCCCCCGCCCCGGGGTGTCAGGTTTTAAACCCCCTTTGGCCCCCAAATCTCCGAAAACCCGCTAGCCCCGTTTCCTGTAATTAATCCTTTGAGCCCGTTCAGGACCTTGTAGGTGCTTCCCAAGTCCGCCAGGAGCCCCCACACTTTTGGTAGGCTAGATACCTACACTTTATCCGGAGGCCATCCCCATTTTAAAAAACCAGCAAGGTGTTTGAAAGGGGGAACTATTTCCACAGAAAAATCCCCACTGCCGGGGGCCACCCCTTTTTATGAAAAAAATTTCAAAAGACGGGGTTTGCTCCTACAAATTACACAGTGCAACCCAGTGTATCCCCCCCAGAAAAATGGCCTTGTGAAAGGTTAATAGCCCCCTTAAAGGGGAATTCCAGAAAAGGAAAGACGGGGATGGGGGGGGACTGGGACCGCTGTGCCCCAATTTTTTCCCAAAAGAGGTTCCGCGCCCCCACGGGTTTTTCCCCGTTTGAGCGATTATACGGGGGGGCACCCAGGGGTCTTTTGGGAATATAGCAAAAGAAACCTGGAGCAGAGCAAAACCTCACCGAGCAAAATTTGAGCATGTATGGAAAGCGGGTAAATTGAGCGGTATCCCAATTGTTAAAGAGCAATCACCAGGCTCAGGAAGCCAACCCGATGTTAAACCCGGTCGAAAAGTTAAGTCCTTTCAGAGGGGTACCGTGTGTTGGGCGGGTTCCAAAGCAGAAAGTAAATTTCGGGCAAGGGGAAAGGGCCCTTTAGAGGCCAGGAAAAAATTGTGAAGTGAACTATAAAGTATATCAGCCGGGGAAAAAGGAACCCGCTCCAGATCTAACATTAATTTACTCAACCCCCGGGGAAGGACAGAAAGCCTTGGTTTGGCTGTATAAACCCTAAGAAATCCCTAGTACGAGCCCAAGGTCCGTATCTCAGACCCCTTCCACATACGGTACAGGAGGTGAAAGAGTTAGGGGGGAAAAAGAGACGTGTTTTCGGATTTACCAGGTAGAACGCAGGTCTTAAAGCAACATAGTGAGGGAACCGGGTCAAAAAGAAAGGTTGAGGCCCTATCTTGCCCGAGGCTCAACACAGGCCATCCAAGGAGGTGGAAAAAAAGTTGTCACTGGGGGTTATAGAAAAGCACAAAATAGTTTGGTCCAGCCCCCTAGACCCCTTCCCAAACCCCATGGGAGCCAAGTTTCTTATTTACTTTTGAACAAATGGATTCCCCAATTTTATGCATATCCAAGCCAAGAGTGGAAGACTCATAGAAAGGTTAGGGCCCGCTGATACAACACCACTTGGGCCAACAAGGGGTATTTGGGAGGTGCCATTTCCAAAAGCACCAGGGGAAAACCCCTTTTTCTTCACCCGACGGTCATTTTCAATAGGGGTGCTACCCCCCTTGGCCTCCAGGTGCCCGCCCATTCCAAGGTTGATGTAATGTCCTGGCTAATAGAAAATACGCAGAGCATATTTAGATGATGTAGTCCTTCACTTTGACTGGAAACTCCCACCTGGGTAAGGTTCAAGCTGTCCGGGACTCCTTCGGGAGGCAGGCTCACCGCAAAACCCCAAAAAATCGGCCATAGGCCCCTTTAGGAGGCTCGATATCTGGGATAACATTGGGCCGGAAGCATTAAACCCCAGCTGGACAAAACGAGGCTATTAAAAATTGGGCCCAAACCAGTGTCAAAAAGGGGGCAGGTTAAAGCTTTTCAAGGGGTTTGGCCGGGTATTATAAAGGTTTTGCCAAATTTGCCCGTTGCCGCCCCCCTTACGACCTCCAAAGGGTCTAAAACCTCTAAGGTGAAGTGGGCAAGGAAGCAAGAAGCTTTCAGGGTTAAAGAGGTGCTTGCCAAGGGCCAGTGTTAAGTGCCCCTGATTTCAAGGCAAAATTTGCGGTACACAGATGCCCCTAACAAGGGTGGGAGCTGTATGTCCCATGATTGATGGGGGAAGAACCCCCGTGGTATCTTGAGCAGAAAATTAACGCAGCAAAAAGAAATACGCTATCTAGAAAAGAGAGGCTTAGCTTTAAAGGGGCAATTAAATCTCTCAAGTTACCTTATGGAGAGAGTTTTGGGTGGTCCCAAAAACCATTCCCCCCTAAAAGGTGGCACAGAATAAGGGCAAAAACCCAAATGATGAGGTGGTTCCTAGCTCTAAAAGGGTTTTAGGTTTTTTTGTAGAGCATCGCCCGGTTCCAGCAAGGGAATGCGGAGGGACGTCGGTACCCTTGCCTGGAAACCAAGGGGCTCCCCCCACGGTCTGAGCGAGGGGGGGGGAATTTTTAAAGGGGGCAGTGGGAAGGTCCCCAATGGATTTACATCCCCCGCGAGATTTCTGGCTTACACCAGACAAAGAAGGAATATGTCACCAAGGTTACCTGGCCTTGGTGAAATAGAAGCCGGTTGTTTCTGTTGTGTCAGCCACAGTAAGTGGTTAACATACGTTTAAACGTAGTATGGTTGCTGCAGCCAAAACCTGGGACGGCTTCTATTGGGAGTAGGCAAAGCGTTGGGTGGGTGTCTACTCCCCTTGTTTCACCGGACCAGGATTTGGGGCTAGCCGTTATAAGTCAGCTAGTCAGCTGACCAGGGCTGTCTGTCATACAGGTCAAGGAGTTTGGCCTGAGAGGTGTATCTCACTGGAAGTATCCCGGACCTCGCCTAGACCGTTCGCTGAACAAGGTGTAGTGAGGGAACTGCACTGTCTAGTCAGCGCTCAGCCGAGCAGGCGTTTTGTTTTGTTTGTTATTCTGTTTGCATCTGGCATACGTTTTTCTGTATACCTGTTGTGCCAATAAAACACGGGAGGACCCGTGCTGGAACCAGATCAACCTGTCTGTGTCTCTGTCTACATTGGACTGCGATCCCCAGAGCCGCATCTAAACGTGAGGGGAAGCTTACAATATATATATATATATATATATATATATATATATATATATATATATATATATATATATACACATAACAATAACAGCAGCACACAAAAATAGAATACATTGAAAAGTCGAAGGTGGGCTTAAGCAATTTTGCGCAAAAGTGTGAACAAAGAACCTCATAAAACTTATTTTTTTTTTTTTTAAGCAGAAAGTTTTTTTCAACGTATTCTATTTTTGTGTGCTGCTGTTATTGTTATGTGTATTTAGATTACAGCCGTCACAGCGTGCACCCACATTTAAAGTTTTTTGGAGGTGCTGAACCAGATATTGTGTGTTGTGTATTACAAATAGGGGGGACGGGCTGCCTCCATCTTGGATTCTAGCACTCCACCCATCTACACAGACTTTTTAATCAGTGCAGTGTATTTAGTAGCTGGTGCCTTCACATTCTGAAAGGTAGGTCTGGATAGACCACAGAGACATATAGCATTAGTGTAAACGTAGTGTAGGACCCACCTGCATTGAGGTCTCGTAAGAAAGTCGAAGGTGGGCTTAAGCAATTTTGCGCAAAAGTGTGAACAAAGAACCTCATAAAACTTTCGCTTTTTTTTTAAAGCAGAAAGTTTTTTTCAATGTATTCTACTTTTGTGTGCTGCTGCTTTTATTGTTATGTGTATTTAGATTACAGCCGTCACAGCGTGCACCCACATTTAAAGTTTTTTGGAGGTGCTTAACCAAATATTTTGTGTGTGCGTGTGTGTGTATATTTATTATATATATATATATATATATATATATATATATATATATATATATATATATATATATATATATATATATACATTCAAACCTAAAGTTTACCTACACTATGTAAAAAAGACACGTACTCATGTTTTTATCACTGTTTGACTTGAAATCAGAGTAAACCTTACCGTTTTGGATCAATTAGGATTACCAAAATTATTTAGATTTAAAAAATGTCAGAATAATGAGAGAGATAATTTTTCAGGCATTTGTATTACTTTCTGCAAAGTCAAAAGTTTACATACACTAGGATTACTATGCCTTTAAATAATGTGGGACAGCCCATATGAGGATGTCATATCTTTGGAAGCTGTTTTTTTGGCAACATCTGAGTTAATTAGAGACACACCTGTGAATGTTTTTTTAACACATACCAGAAACATACTGCTTCTATGTGTAACATTATGGGAAAGTCTAAGAAAATCAGCCAAGATATCAAGAAGAGAATTATGGACTTGCACAAGTCTGCATCATCCTTGGGTGCAATTTCCAGATACCTGTACAAACAATTATACACAAGTACAAACAAGATGGGAATGTCCAGCCATCATACCACTCAGGAAGGAGACGGGATCTCTGTGTCTCAGAGACGAACTTCCTTTGGTCCAACACGTGCATATCAACCCAAGAACAAAAACAAAAGACCTTGTGAAGATGGTAAGATTGTGTAGTGAAACGAGTACTGTATTAATATGGGCTTAAAGGCCACTTTGCCAGGAAGAAGCCATTATTTCGAAAGAAACATATAAAACACAGATTAATGTTTGCAAAAGAACACAGGATCCAAGACCTACATTTTTTGGAGACATATCCTGTGATCTGACGAAACTGTTTGGCAATAATGACCATCGTTACAGTTGGGGGAAAAAAGGAGAAGCTTGGAAGCCTAATAGCACCATCCCAACTGTGAAACACAGGGGTGATAGCATCATATTGTGGGGTTGTTTTGCTGCCAGAGGGACTGGCGTATTTCACAATATAGATGGTATCACAAGGAAAGAAGATTATGTGGCAATACTAAAGCAACAGATCAAGACATCAGCCAGGAAGTTAGGCTATGCTCACACGGAGTAATTGCGGGGGGGCCTGCAGCCCGCCGGCCACATAGACATTCATTATTCATGGTGCGTATACGCCATGAATAATTGACATGTCACTTATCTCCCCGCACGGCATATTGTGCGAGCAGGGAGAAGAGACGTAATCCATAGTTCTCTATGAGAACTGTAGATTACCATAATGACTGGGACGTATCTTGCCCCGTATTTTGCGCAGTACGGCACGAAATATGGGGCGAGTTATGTCCCATTTTAAGCCGTGTGAACATAACCTTAAAGGGGTTTTGCCAGGACGTGCCTTATCTGTTAAGAAGCAAATGTAAACAAAGCCACGCTGAGCTAAGAGAGAGAGAGAGAGGACACAGCCAGAGCACAGAGCCATGCATAAGGGATCGTGTGAAATGTTCACTCAAATAATCAAACTACAACTAGTGGATTCTGTATACAAATGACAACAACTTTCTCCACAGCCTCTTGAAAGCTTCTTCAGCCTCTTGAAAGCTCCATCATGTTCCCTATCATCAGATAAAGCAGGGATCTACTCAGATAATCACACTACAACTAGTGGATTCTGTATACAAAACACAACATATTTCTACCTGGTGCCTTGAAAGCTTCTTTAGCTCCCTCTCATCAGATAAGAAGTGTGCTCTGCGCAAGCCCGGCCAACAGCTCTTGTCAGGTCGTATCTAATAGAAGCTTTTAAGTAACTAAGGGCAGGTAAGGCAGCCTGTAGCTATCTCAGGCTGCAATATTTTTAATCACATATATTTAGAAAAGTGATTAAATACCCATTTTGGAGGATCCCACGTCAACATTACATTGTGGCAAAACCCCTTTAAAGCTTGGGTGGAAATGGGTCTCCCAGATGGACAAAGTTCTGAAGCATACTGCCATTCTGGTTACAAAGTGGCTAAAGGACAACCAAGTCAATGTTTTGGAGTGGCCATCTCAAACCTATTGAAAATTTATGGGCAAAGCTGAAAAGACAGGTGTGAGCAAGGTGACCTACAAACATGGCTCAGTTACACCAGTTCTGTCAGGAGGAATGGACCAAAATTCCTACCAACTATTGTAAGAAGCTTGTGGAAGGATATCCAAACGTTTGACCTAAGTCATACAGTTTAAGGGCAAGGCTACCAAATACTAATGAAATGTATGTAAACTTTTGACTTTGCAGAAAGTAATAGAAATACCTTAACAAATGCTCTCTCTCTCATTATTCTCGCACTTAGCAAATATAAATAATTTTGGTAATCCTAATTAACCTAAAACAGGTAAGGTTTATTCTGATTTCATGTCAGATAATGAGAAAAACATGCTTATGTGTCTTTTTATATAGTGTATGTAAACTTCTGGTTTCAACTGTACATATAAAGTAGGGAAAATAAGTATTTAATACACTGGCGACTTTTTCAAGATGCAAGTTTTTCCATCTACGGACAATGGAGAGGTCTGTAATTTTTATTGTATGACCCATTCCTCCATGCAGATCTTTTCCAGATCTTTCAGGTTTCTGGGCTGTCACTACATCAGCTCCCTTCTAAGAGTTTCAATTGGGTTCAGGTCTGGAAACTGGCTAGGCCACTCCAGGACATTGAAATGCTTCTTATGGAGTCAGTTGCACTGGCTGTGTCTTACGGGTCATTTTCATGCTGGAAGACCCAGTCACGACCCATCTCCAATGCTTTTACAGAGGGTAGCAGGTTTTTGGCTGAAATCTTGTGATACATGGCCCCATCCATCCTCCTTTCATTATGGTGCAGTCATCCTAAACTTTTTTCAGAAAAGCACCCCCAAAGAGTGATGTTTTCCCCCCCATGCTTCATGGTTGGTAAGGTGTTCTTGGGTTTGCACTCATTCTTTTTCCTCCAAACACTGCGAGTGGAGTTGATACCAAATATTTCTATTTTGGTCTCAACTGACCACATGACCTTCTCCCATGCCTCCTTGGGATCATCCAGATGGTTATTGGCAAACTTCAAAAGGACCTAGATATGTGCTGGTGCAAGCAGGGGGACCTTGCGTGCCATGCAGGATTTTAATCCATGACAGTGTAGTGTGTTACTAAAAATAATCTTTGAGCCTATGGTCCCAGCTCTATTCAGGTCATTGACCAGGACATCCTATGTAGTGGTGGGCTGATTCCTACCTTTTTCACAATCATCCTTACCCCACAAGGCGTTATCTTGTATGGAACCCCAAAATAAGGAAGATTGATAGTCAGCTTGTGTTTTTGTAATAATTGTACCAACAGTTGTTGCCTTCTTACCAAGCTGCTTGCCTATTGTCCTGTGGCCCATCCCAGCATTGTGCAGGTCTACAATTATGTCCTTGGTGTCTTTAGACAGTTCTTTGGTCTTGGACATGGTGGAAAGGTTGAAGTTTGACCTGTGTGGACAGGTGTCTTTTATACAGGTAATGAATTCAAACTGGTGCGATTAATACAGGTAATGAGTGCAGAGTAGAAGGACTTCTTAAAGAAAAACTAACAGGTCTTTGAGAGCCAGAATTCTTGCTTGTTAGTAGTTTATGAAATAATTAATTAATGTTTTAAAATGCAATTTAATTATTTAAAATCATACTATGTTATTTTCTGGATTTTTTTTTAGATTCTGTCTCCACAGTTGAAGTTTACATATGATAAAATTTACAAACCGCTCCAGTCTTAGATATATATATATATTATATTTAAAATATATTATATATATATATATATATATATATATAATATATTATATATTATATATATTATATTATTGTGACAACTCACATATCTTCAGACGCCATCTTGGACCGTCCTGGGGGTACTTTTGCTCACGGGATTGCCGCTTTGGTAAGCGAATGGCACACCGACACAGGCTTCTTTCTGGCTTCAGCCTGTTTTATTCATGCACAGGTTAAACATACAGCCGTATACCAAAACGTACAAAACAAACCCTGGCCGTCCAGCACTAACTAAACATATATTGTGTTACCTCTCTATCCGTGGCCTAGACCTAGCGTCCAGTACCACCAGCACTCACGTCACCAGCCTCCACTGGTTCTTGGCTTCTCTCAAGCCACTGGGCAAGAGCTTCCCTCCAGCTCTGCTGCTCCAACTTCCCGGTAGCAGGCCACGCCCCTGATCACTTGGAGAGACAGGTTTTTTATAGCCAACCAGAGACTGGCCAAAAACCAGACATGGAACCTGGAGACCTGGGACGCGGGAACAGCCACCCACCCATCTGCAGCTGTTCCGGGAAGCCAACCCATAATGGCTGGATATCAACCATGCTATATACAGCTGTCAGCAACCTAGTGTTGCTGACAGATAATAATTGGCTCCCCCCACCAAGCCCAGGCTCTTGGTGGCACGTCTCTACCAGGACGGCTCCACTTAGTGGCAAAGACAGGCAACTACCTGTTGTCACTTTGTCACAACATCCCTCCCTTGATAAAGCCCGTAGGGCTTTCTCACATGACCCAGGCTCCCTCCGGGGTCAAAGCTCCTATTTTGGGGCAACGTTTTCCCTACAACTTCAGGGGCAGAGATAACACTTTCCATGCACAGCTCAGCTGTGGGCTCACACCATGACTCCTCCCCCCACTGAGCAATGACAGGTCTTTAGCCACTTACAACCAGTGGCATAACACATGCACACTCTGCAACAATGTCACCACCTTCAGCCCGTATGCCGACATTCACAGGGCTATTCCTGAAACCTCACCAGAGGCAGTAATGACTTCACCCCCTCTCAGGTAAACTATCCACTATGGCCGCTAGGGGCACCCCTAACCCCCAACCTGTACTCTTTGACTGCAGGATTACATGAGGGACCACAACTTCTCTTCACCCCACGGTCTCTGGCCCTCACTGATTATCTCCTGACCTGAAGTTCATCTCTTGGCTACTAGCTGTCATCTGATTTATCCAGTGACAACTTCTGCTGCACTAGGACTCACTGAAGCCCCCATAACAAGCATGCTAGTAATTTCAGGGTTCCCACTGCAACCTCATCACTTTACGTCGGGTTTTACCCATCAGACTGGGCAGACAAAGCGCCTCTCCTAAACCCCCTGTTCAGACATTACGGGCACGGGCCCCTTCATTAATGTCTGGTGACTTATTCCCTGTGCACACGTCTCATTGGGCTCTTTCTAGCAGGGATCTTCTGCAGCAACGTGTGGAGATGTTTCCTGCACATCCCTGTCACTGTCTCTAAGGGAGAATACTCAACCTCTTTCCCCTCTGAGGATCCAAATACTCTCACCTGCCCCTCACTGGCGCCTGAGCAGCCCCTCTTTTTTTCTGGTTCTAGCTGTTCACTACCATCATTTGCAATCCTTATGACCACTGCAGTAAAAGCTACTGAAAATACAGCAAGCCTTGGAGAAAGTTTACCTTAGCTGCACTACGGTCCCAGCAATGCCATTCTCATTCACTGAAGTGTCAAAATCTGGATTATTATCATAGATCCCCTTCTCTGTAATACACTTATCATGGATGTACACAAAATTGCCTTGGCACACTTTTTTCATTGCACAAGTTTTTTCATCATTCTCCTCTGCAAAATTTTCAGCATCATCCTTACACTGAGGCACTGACACATTGTCGTGTCCATTCCCACACTGAAACAGAGACTCTTCGCAGAATGGTTTTTCCCCATGGTCAATAACCACCACACTCATACTCCTAATCTCATACATGTTATCAGAGCCATAACACACAGCAGCAGAGCAATCACCTTCCTTGGATGCTGTTTCTCTATCAGGCAACACACTTGCAGAGTTCCCATTAAACCAGGCAAATCTCTCTGGGACCAACAAGAGCAGAACATAAACTGCTGGCTTTTCCCTCACAGGACACACCCTCATTAACCTAGTCTCCTCACACATTGTAGGAGAGGAATCATTCCCAGGATTCTCCAGTTCCCTTGCAGGCTGCACACTGAAACAGGAAGGCTCCACTCTGGAAACAACAGCAGTCGCACAGAACTGGAGGCTATCCTTCCCTGGGCATACATTACCTGCAACTTGCAGGCTACTACCAGGTACACATTGTTTGCGGGGGTTACTGGTAGACACCTTTATGAACTGGTCCCCAGACACACACCCCCCACGGGTAGCGCACTCATCATTCCCCGGGTTTTCCAACAACAGGAGATGCAGAGGACACCATGTTGCTAGGGCAACCACTTTAAAGCTCCACCTGAGCCTGTAAGGTTAACCATTTCTCCAGATGGTCATCCACCACAAAACACAATCCTCTGCAATACTCCAGTACTGTTAACCCCAACCTCTAGGGAAGACCTGAGCTGCTCTCTGCTACTGCTGTAGCTGCAGCTTGTACACACAGGGACACAGTAACTGGAGCCAACTCTGTGACCAGCACCCCTCCCCCTGCACAAGCTGTGTGACCTGTTTTATGGATCACAGGCAGGTTAGCTATTTTTCCTGGCATTTTCAACAGACACCATTGCATATAGGGGCATAGCCATTAAGTTCATCAGACTCTGCAAGTCCACTGCTTTTCAGGACTCTTCTGGCTTGTCAGCATACTCGGCCTCTGTTTAGCCCAGCCAAAATCCTCATAAGATTTATGTGCATGACCTCCAGTCCACCCTGGTAACCACCCACATGCATCCTGGACTTGATAGTCTCAAAACCCGTTTCATACATAACAGGAACAGTCTTACCGGGTCTGATGTCTGGGGTTCAGTCTGGATTCTCTGCTCACTGTTTCGTCAGCCATGGGTGGGGCTGCATCCACCTGGAGCTCCCAGGCTTGTAGCTGCATCCTCTCTGGCCTCCTTCTGAGAGGACAATCAGGAGCCAACTCTCTGCTCTGTGGCACCTCCAACACGGCTCCCTCTGCTGGACAGTGGTAGCAGGTCCTGCTGATGGGCCGTGGTTTTAAACCCTGGCAATGGCAGCACGTAGTTCCCTCAGTAACTCCGTGTCTCCTGAAGTGGACTCCTTTGGTGGACACACGGCCTCCTGGTCACAGGACCTCCGCTCAAGCATTCATCAGGTTGGTTGCCATAGCAATGGATTTTCCCACTTCTGGCTTTGTATTCCTCTGCACACAAACAGTCCTTGTTAACCCCGACTGGCGAAAATTCCCATCTTCAGTTGGGATAGTCTCTTGTGTCTTGCACAGACAAATCACAGTACACCCTCTGGGGTCTTTCCAGTTAGATAGGGCCCAGGAATTGCCACTGCTCTGGTGGTAGCCCCTCGCTGACAGCTACCCGCTCAAAAGCTTCAAGGAAGACCTCCAGTCTTCCCTGCTGCCATCTTCCACATCGCCTCCGCACAGACTTCGGGCCTCAAGTCCTCCCCTGCAGACCACATCTGTGACACAGCCTCTCTCCCGGGCTTCAGCAGTTTCTGGAGCCTTAAATGACTTTCTCGCTTTGGTCAGCCTCAAGCTCTGCCCGGAGTTTCTGATTTCCTCTCGCATGGGGCAGTCAGCTGCTCAGGACTCCTTCATAGACTGCAACAGCTTGGCAAGGAGTTCCCCCATGGCCAAACAAAAAATTCACCAACAGTCTTTCTCCCACTGAACACAGTCTCTTTTATCAGCACCAATTTTAGGTTCTGGCCCTTTTAAATCTCGCTGTGGCCGACTTCACTTGCACCATTCAGGTACAACTTCGTGCCCAAAACTGCGCCAAACTCTTGTGCCAAGACTGCCCGCATCCTCACCAATTGTGACAACTCACATGTCTTCCCGGGCGCCATCTTGGACTGTCCTGGGGGTACTTTGCTCACGGGATTGCCGCTTTGGTAAGAGAATGGCACACCGACACAGGCTTCTTTTTGGCTTCAGCCTGTTTTATTCATGCACAGGGTTAAACATAAGCCGTATACCAAAAGTACAAAACAAACCCTGGCCGTCCAGTAACTAACAAAACATATATTGTGTTAACCTCTCTATCCGTGGCCTGGACCTAGGTCCAGTCCACGCACATCAACGTCACCAGCCTCCACTGGTTCTTGGGTTCTCTCAAGCCACTGGGCAAGAGCTTCCCTCCAGCTCTTTCTGCTCCAACTTCCCGGTATACAGGCCACGCCCCCGATCACTTGGAGAGAAGGTTTTTTATAGCCAACCAGAGACTGGCCAAAAACCAGACATGGAACCTGGAGACCCGGGACGCGGGAACAGCCACCCACCCCTCTGCAGCTGTTCCGGGGAAGCCAACCCATAATGGCTGGATATCAGCCATGCTATAAAAACAGCTGTCAGCAACCTAGTGTTTGCTGACAGATAATAATTGGCTCCCCCCACCAAGCCCGGCTCTTGTTTGGGACGTCTCTACCAGGACGGCTCCCCTTAGTGGCAAAGACAGGCAACTACCTGTTGTCACTTTGTCAATTATATTTATATATATATATATATATATATATATATATATATTTATATTATATATATATATATATATATATATAATATATATATTATTATATATATATATATATATATCTTTATTGTGAACAGTTAAGTTATGTACATAATAGGATTTCTATATATCTGTTAGTGCTTAGTCATTGTGTGTTTAGAAAAGGGTTACTAGGCTTGCAGTGTAAGAAGCAAGGGAGAGAAAGTGCTGCTGAATTAAGCAGCCAATTAGAGAGCTGACAGGAGAGGGGCCAAGTTACACAGCTAAATATGAAGTCTTTCAGCTCTTCATGGAGTTCAGTTCCAGTTTCTAGTTCGATACTGAGTGTATTGTGTATATAGTACCAATTGTGAGCAGCAGAAAAAGAGGAACCCTGTTTATTTGCTGGCAATTGACAGGGCAGGCTGGGCAGATTAGAACAGCCTGACTACAGAAAGTGTCGACTAGAGAAAGAACTGAGGAGCAAAGGGCACAGAGAAACCAGAGAGCATGACAGCACAGACACAAAGGAGTAAGAGAGACAGACAACACAGAAATACAGGTGGGCAGTTTGGGGCACTGCAGGAAGAATAAAAGATCCCAGTGAGAGGAGCAAATAAAGAGTGTCGAGAATCCCCAGGTGTCAGCACCTTGCACAGCTGGTGTCACATCAGAGGAGGTGCAGTGGGCCCTGACTGCCACCCAGCCCACTGTCCCTGCCTACTTGGCATGCTGCACTAGATGGCAGACCCAAACTGGACGACAATCCCTACGCTAATGGTGCAGGTTTTTTTGAGGAAAAACAAAGTCAACAGTCCGGGTCGATGACGGTCGGGAACGCCAAAGCCAAAAACGGGAACCAGAAGAGAAACGGAGAACAAGCCGAGGTCAAACACTAGCGGTCAAGCGGTACAAAATGGAGACAAGAACGTGGTCAGGAAACAAGCCGAGGTCAAACACTAGGAAAACAATCTCAATAGACGCAGGGGAAAAACACAGGGGACACCGCCCCAGCAGCTGATTGGTGCGGAGTCCGGCCCCTCTGAGTGACCTCAGCGACACACCGCTTGATGGGAGAGCTGTCACTCCTGAGCTCCTGAGCAGCACCTCTCCCAGGGTGTGGACCCAGCTCAGATGGTTTAACCCTTGCCGGGCGTTGCACCATATGAACGGAAGGCTGCCTGGCCGACCGTATACTGACAGTACCCCCCCTGTTAGGAGGGGCCACCGGACCCTCACCTGGTTTGGGTCTATCTGGGTGAGCATCGTGGAATTCCCTGATAAGGGATTTTGCATGTATGCACCTAGCAGGAACCCACGACCTCTCCTCAGGACCGTATCCCTTCCAGTGGACTAAGTATTGTAATGAGCTTTGCACTCTGCGAGAATCCACAATTTGAGCAACCTCATACTCCAACTCCCCCTTAACTCTAACTGGAGGAGGGGGTTTCGAAGGCAGGATAACAGATGGCACGTACCTTTTCAGGAGAGAACAGTGGAACACATTATGTACCCGGAACGCAGAGGGTAACTTGAGACGGTACGTCAATGGATTAATTTGCTCAAGAATGTCATAGGGACCTACAAAGCGCGGTGCCAGCTTACCCGAAGGAACCTTTAAACGAAGATTTCGGGTAGATAACCATACCTTATCACCAACATTTAAACCTCCAGAACAAAGACGTCTCTTAATAATATGTTTTATAAAAAGCTCAGCAAGATTCTTGGACGAAGTTAACACTTTCAATGGAATCAAATGGCACATCTTACTAAAACGATCTACTACCACACAAATGACAGTCTTGCCCTCAGAGGTGAAAAGATCAGTCATAAAATCCATGGAGATGTGAGTCCATGGCCGGTCTGGTATAGGCAGAGGGCAAAGTTCACCAGAAGGGCGGGTTCTGGGAACCTTTGCCCGAGCACAGATGTTGCAGGCTGTCACATAGGCCCACACATCACGAGACAAAGAGGGCCACCAATAATTTCGGGAAATAAATCTCTTAGTGCCAGACACTCCGGGATGTCCAGATAACACAGAATCATGTAATTCTTTTAATAAACATAAACAAAACTGGGTGGGAACAAAGACTTTAGAACCGGGACAATCAACAGGTCTCATATCCTGGTGGGTCTTGATCTCCATGGCTAAGTCGGGGGAAATAGCTGAGACAGCCGTCTTTTTGGGTAAAATGGATACCGGATAATCCCGAGGTGAGTGGCTGGCACAGAAACTTCTCGACAACGCATCAGCTTTAACATTCTTTGATCCTGGTCTATATGTAACCACAAAATTAAAGCAAGTGAAGAACAATGCCCACCGTGCCTGACCAGGGTTCAACCTTTTAGCATTTTCCAAAAAGGTCAGGTTCTTATGGTCAGTTAGGACTGTGACTTGGTGATGGGCACCTTCGAGGAAGCGGCGCCATTCCTCGAAGGCCCATTTCATAGCCAACAATTCTCGGTTCCCAACATCATAATTCCTCTCCGCGGGGGAGAATTTATGAGAAAAGAAGGCATATGGGTGGAGATTAGTCAGAACGGCTGATCCCTGAGACAGGACTGCCCCTACTCCAAACTCAGAAGCATCTACCTCCACGACGAAGGGTTTGGTATGGTCAGCTTGGACCAACACTGCGGCTGCGACAAAACACTGCTTGAGCTTTTCGAAAGCCTCTAAGGCCTCCCGTTGCCAGTTACTGAAATTTACCCCCTTTTTAGTCATATCAGTTAATGGCCGAACGAGAACAGAAAAATTTGGAATACATTTTCGATAATAATTAGCGAAGCCTAGGAACCGCTGTAAGACTTTCAGGGAGGAAGGACGAACCCAATCCAGAATTGCCTGAACCTTCCCGGGGTCCATCCGAAATGAGTTAGGTGTTGAAATATATCCCAGGAAAGGTACCTCCTGAACCCCGAAAAACAAATTTCTCAAGTTTGACAAATAAACTATTGACCTTCAAGATCGCAAAACTTGCCGCACATGTTTAACGTGTGAAGCCCAGTCCTGCGATAAATTAAAATGTCCACCCCAGATAAATGACCATAGATCGACCGATGAGTTCCCGGAAAACATCATTTACCAGGTTCTGGAAGACCACGGGAGCATTGCATAACCCAAAAGGCATAACCAGGTATTCAAAATGACCTTCCGGGGTATTAAAAGCTGTCTTCCATTCGTCTCCCTCTTTGATCCGACTAAGGTTGTAAGCCCCTCTCAGGTCCAGTTTGGAAAACCATCTAGCTCCCTGAATCTGATTAAACAGATCGGGAATCAAAGGTAAAGGGTATTGGTTTTTTACTGTTACCTTGTTGCGTTCCCGGTAGTCAATGCATGGATGGAGGCTACCATCTTTTTTTTTAACAAAAAAGAACCCCGCAACCATAGGGGACACAGAAGGTCGGATATGATCCTTCCGTAGACTCTCGGCAATATACTGCTTCATGGCAGGTCTCTCTGGACCAGATTGTATATCCTGCCTTTAGGAAACTTCACCCCTGGGAGAAGTTCAATAGCACAATCATAGGACCTATGCGGGGGTAATCGCTCAGACTGAGTCTTGGAAAAGACCTCAGCTAAGTCCCGAATAAAGGCAGGAATCTTCTCTAATTCTGTATTAGCAAGAATTACCGGGAGACATTTATTAACACACTGCTAACCCAGCTAACTAGTTCTCCAGACTTCCAGTCAATCACCAGGTTGTGTTTCTGAAGCCAGGGCAATCCCAACACAACATCCGCAGGTATGCCATCCATGTTAAACAAAATACACTTCTCAGAATGAATGGATCCTACCTGCATCTCAAGTTTTTGGGGGTGCAAAGCTGGATCTTGCTTTGAACTAGCGGGGTAGAATCTATCGCAACAACCTGCAGAGAATCCGATAACAACCTCCAGGGAAGGCCCAGACGCATAACAAATGACGCGTCCACAAAATTGGAAGCTGACCCTGAATTCAAAAAGGCGGTACCGGAGCCACACATGGAAAGATACGAAATCTTTACTGGAAGCAACAATTTCCTGCGAGTCACCTAGGCGCTGGAGTTTTCCGACCGGGCCTTCCTTTTGGGACACTCGCGGATGAGATGGCCTTCTCCGCCACAGAAGTAGCAGAGTCCCTGAATGCGATCGTCCATAGTTGTGCCCGCAGAAGAGGCTCCGTCTTGCCTGGGCTCCTCCAAGGGCATCTCAGACTCAGCTGGCACTGGGAAGGTGGCAAAACGGAGAGCGGGTAAAGCGGGACAACGGGTAACTGACCTCTCCGACGTCTCTCCCTGAACCGTCTGTCCAACCGAAACCGCCAGAGCCATTTCCCTCATCCCGCGTGCCAGGGGGTTTGGGGAAGCCACCAACATGTCCTTTACATGGGTGGCCATTCCCAATCTAAACTGGCACCTGAGGGCTGGACCGGAACACACCAACGACAGAGATCCGAACAATATTCCTCCACAGTCCGCTTGCCCTGTCTTAACGAGGTTAGCTGAGTCTCGGCCACCGCCTTCCTATCAGGATCGTCAAATAGCAGTCCCAAGGAGTCAAAGAATCGATCCACAGACGACAACTCGGGCGAGTCAGGGGATAGTGAGAATGCCCACTCCTGGGGAGACCCTTGGAGAAGGGACATGATTAATTCCCACCCTCTGCTCCTCATTACCTGAGGTATGTGGGCGGAGTCGGAAATACAACCGGCATCTTTCTTTAAACGTTAGATAGACTCTCCTGTCACCTGAGAACCTATCGGGTAGCTGAATGGGGGGCTCTGCAACAGGGGGAAGTGATGCCAGAAGGCTCTGAGCCTGAGGGGCATCCTGGGAGGTCTCCTGCTGCTGTACTCTCATTGCCAGATCCTGTACCAATTGGGGGAGCCCCTGCATCTGCTCTACCAATACAGTAATGGGGTTCATGGTGCATGGAGAGCAGTAACTGTCGGCCTGTGAAATGCCACGTTAGAGGAGGTGCAGTGGGCCCTGACTGCCACCCATCCCACTGTCCCTGCCTACTTGGCGTGCTGCCCTAGATTGCAGACCCCAACTGGACGACAATCCCTACGCTAACGGTGCGGGGCTGTCAGGTAAAAACAAAGTCAACAGTCCGGGTTGATAACGGTCGGGAACGCCAAAGCCAAAAACGGGAACCAGAAGAGAAACAGAGAACAAGCCAAGGTCAAACACTAGCGGTCACGCGGTACAAAATGGAGGATAATAACGTGGTCAGGAAACAAGCTGAGGTCAAACATTAGGAAAACAATCTCAATAAACGCAGGGGAAAAACACAGGGGAACCCTGTCACTTGCAATTCCTGACAGAACGGAGCCAGTTTAAAAGGTCTTCCCAGACACCGTCCCAGCAGCTGATTGGTGCGGCGTCCGGGCCCTCTGATTGGCCTGAGCGACACACCTCTTGGTGTGAGCCCAGCTCAGATGGTTTAACCCTTGCCGGACGTTGCACCATATGAACGGAAGGCTGCATGGCCTACCATTTACTGACAGCTGGACTGAGTTGGATAAGAGGGAAGTTGTCAGGAGTGTCGCTTAAAAAAAGGAGTGTCTGAAATGTGCTAAAGTGACAGGTGCCTTGCCTTTATGATCTGTAACGTCCACAAGTATCAGGGCCATGAGTAAAGCCTGAAGTTACCCCTGGAACTGCAGTTGTCTGTTGTCAGTTATTCTATCGCCGGTGCACCACATCACTCATACCCCAGCACACTGCATTGTTTACAAGCTTAATATGTCTATCTCAAGATACCTAGTCTCAAGCCGATTCTTGCTTTCTTGGACTATTCTCGGTTCTATAACAAATCAATCTGCTCTGTTACAAGTTTCGCCTGCCTTCATCTCAAATTCCTTCCATGTCTCTCTCCTAAAGCCATTGGTCCTCAGCCATTTTCCAAAAAGACTGTAGCAACTTCTACTGAAGCAGATTCTAGTGACATTTACAAAATCCAAAAAATTCTAGCAGAGAAATGTCTCAGAGGGAAACGGTTCTTTCTTGTGGATGAAATGGACGTGGGCTCAAAGAAAGATCCTGGGAACCGAAGGAAAACATTGGTGTTCCAGAATTCATCCAAAGGTTTCATCGGCTGCAGACTCATAAGAGAAGGAGACCTAAGTTGAGGGGTTCTATCAAGATGCGTGCCCCCGTCCCCACTTCAGACCGCGGATGCGCTCATGTCTGTCCTTCCCGTCCTGGTCGGTACTCACCTCTTCTTGCTGCTTCCTCGCTTCAGCCCTTTGCTCAGGGCCGGTGCACGCGTCCTAGGGAAGGTCTATTAAATGTAAAGGGCTAGTACACTGCTGACCACCAATCATCTTCTACATTCTTCTTTATCTAGCTAATTTGTCCTGATGCCTGTTCCAGTTGTTGATGTACCTGACCTGTGCCTTGCTATATTTGCTTATTCTTATGTGTTCCTGGTTCTGACCAACAGCTACATTTACAAACTATCCTCTGCCTGCCAACTGTCCTGACCTATCTGCCTGTTACCTGGTTATGTTGTTTCTGCCTGCAATCTACCCTGACCCTATTGTTGCCTGACTATGCTCCTGCTTGCTCCTCATGTACTTCGTTAGCTATCACTGCGAGCGGCCACATCAGGGGTAGCAACCTGGGAGTCTACTACAGCAAAGTTCAACCACCCTTGCGGTGGGCTCTGGTGAATACCAGGGAGCTCCTTAGATGCTGCTCCCTGGCGTGGTCCATGTCACCTCTCACGGTGACCTAGTGGATCCACTACGAATAGTTACAGCCACCAGATGCAACTGTCATTAAGACTGTGCTTCTTAGTGAAAGCTGGCAAATATTGTTTCTTGAAACCACCAAGCTTGAAGTGCCTTTTTAGTAGAGTGTGATGGGGACAGTAAAATTAAGCACTTTTGCACTTGATTTGTATTACCTAAATCATTTAGTATAGCAGCTGTTAGCTAAACTGTGTGTGTCTAGAGCAACTTCTGCAGCCTGGGGTAGGATCATGTCCACGTGCTGTGATTGGCTGCCCTGTGCTCTTTGTGCTCACTCCCCTCAGAGCTGTGCGAAACAAGCTGCCTGTGCTTTTCTCTGCTCCTCTCACAGTAAAAGCTCTAATATTAAGGATCTGGGCAATCACTGAGTCTCTTTAGCTTCTATATTCACTCCCCCATCCATATAACACACTCTTATATACCTCCTGCCTGATGAAAGAGTGGGGAGTAGAGTACATTTCTCACATTTGTTTCATCATTTCAGTATTTATAACTGTTTACACCAATACAGGTGTTCTAGTTACAAGTATTGCATGTGGAGCATGGGAGGAAGGTGACTATCACAGCTCTCCAGGCATGATAACTGACCATTGCCAGAGGTCTAGAGAGTTGTGCATCCACTCCCTCCCGCTGCTCACACAAAATGAAGAAGATGATTCTGGAACAAGCAGAAACAGGGAGGGGGTATGATGATGTCACTTCTCAGTGAGGGAGGACACGCCTTACTGGGAGGATAGACCAGACCTTGGATTTGAAATTCTGAACTAGTGAAAAAGATCAGATGAATGCAAAAGCCTGTGGTGAGAAAACCCCTTTAACTTGTACTTGGTACTGATAACTGGCTAATAAAGTGTGCAGATTCTATGGAGGTCACAGTCAAATAGTATAAACATTACATGACCATATTTGCTATTTGCATACACTACGCCCACCTACAACCAGCTTTCCTGGACACTGGATAGTCTATTCAGCTTCCAGGAGAGGGGGTGATAGGTGGAGGTAGTGGGGGTGATAGATGTAGGTGGTGGGGTAATAGGTGGAGGTGGGATGATGGTGGGAGGGTTTGGGGGTGATAGGGGGAGGTTTAGGGGGGTTTTATAAAAATTTTTTAGGTGGTGAGGGGGATATTGGTGATAGGCAGAGGTGGTGTGGGTGATAGGTTAAGGTAAGAGAGTTATAGGGTGATAAGTGGAGGTTATGTCGAGTTTATGGGGTGATCAGTGGAGGTGGTAGGGCTATGGGGTAATAGGTGGAGGGGGTGAGGTTATGGGACAATTGGTGAATTTGCATTTAGTGTTGGTGCTAGGATGCATAACAAAATGGCGATGGAGAAGCAGGAGAGAGGAGTATAGAGCACAGGTTACAATCTCGTTGGTGGCGGAGGTGGGCAAAGGACTATCCCTCCTGGAGATTGTGTAGCAGTGGTGGTCTCTTCCCCCCACAATCATATTATGCATGTTATTGTTAAACTCTGTACCCCATGATCTTCAGGGGAGGCAGGAGATAGAGTTTAGTACTGTCATGTTTTTTTTAATGTTTTTTATTTTTATACAGGTTTCCCCTTTGGAGTATGTCAGACTCAGGGATATTTTGGACTATTTGGCCTTTTTTTTAAAATGGAAACGGGGCTGAGTTTCAGAGTTTTTATTTTAATAAAAGTTTTTGTGTATGCGTTGTTTTTTTTTAAATTTTTTTCCCGTGTTAGAATGGGTTTTGCCACACTTCTTTTTAAGTTGGTTGGTTTAAAGTGTTTTTTTTCCCCCAAATGCCTAACCCCCGTTCCATTCTTTTGTTTTTGGGGGGTTAAAAAAAAGTTTTTAAAAAATTTTTTTTGGGTTTTTTTTGGGGTATTTTGGGTGGGTTTTTAATATCCCTCTTTAATTTTTTAAAAAATTAAATTTTTCTTCCTCCCTAAAAAGTTTTTAAAAAAAAAGAATATTTAAAGGTATTTCCCACCAATTTTTCCTTCATTTTAATCATAATAAAAAAATTTTTAAAAATAAAAATTTTTTTTTTTCAAATTTTGGGCTTTTCCCAAAAAACCCTTTTTTTTTTAAATTTTTTTTTTTCAGATTTCTGTTTTTTTTGGGAAATTTTAAAAATAAAAATATAGCTGGCTCAGCGTCTCAGGAGCAAGAACATACATTAGAGGGGCCCCACTCCTGATGGTTCCTGGTCTTCTTCTAGTTCTTTAGTGCATTGGGTACTTGGGTAATAATGAGAGAGGGTTAGTGTCAGCTTTAGGGTGATAAAAACCTCTGCTGTCTGACACCAAGCCCCATTTATAATAACGGAAAGGCTCCATTACTAACACTGGAATTAAATGGAAAAAAAAAACATGACGGGACATGAACACAACAAAAAAATATAAATTAAACAAATATCCTGAACCCTTATTCAACCATTTTTGAATGAATAGATCCAGGGCTGATCCATCAGAGTCCACAAAATCCGAAGTAGCCCAAAATGAAAACATGTAAATAAACAGAAACATTACAAACAGGAAAACTAGGTGAGGTCCCCTTCCTCACAAGTGACACATAGTTATTGTTATCATAGAACAGCTGGGTGCCACTTGTGGGGGATTTGAATCACCACAGATGTTCTGGGACATGACAGTCTATCAGGACGGGAAAGTCAATCACCTACATATTACACAGTTTTTCTATCTTAGAAGAGCTGTGTGTCATCTATCCCATATAGGAAATCTGGGTGACACCTTCCCCCACAATTGGCGCAAAGTTTTTCTAAGATAAGAAAACCTCTGTGCCCCACTCCACCTTGGCCTCCCCCCCTCCATTTTAAACTCCTTTCCCCTCACCTCTGCAGCCCCATCCCCTCTAACATTCCACTCTACCCTCACCCCCCTCAAACCTCACCCAATATAAACCCCCACATCTCACTAAACACCCATTTCGCACTCACCTTCACCTCACAATTCTTACTCGGCCACTCTAAAACCTATCCAATTCCCACTCTTTCACCATAGACACACTCATACTTACCCCTCTTCCCCACATTCCACACACCCAGGCACAGTCATGCCCCCTCCCCCACCCATACACTCACCCTTCCTTTCCCACCCACACACACTCCCATCCTCCTCCACCCAAAGACACTCATCCCTCCTTCCCAACCTACCCGCAGATAGACACATTCACCACCACACACACACTCACTCCGAACACACAAACACATTCACTCCCTCTCCAACACACACTCACCCAACCCCAAATGTACTCACCAGTCCTGCTGTAGAGAAGCCGATAGCCAGGATCTTCAGACGGTACTCTGCTGGGGGGGAGGGGAGTGCAGCTTTGTGGCTCCCGCAGCTTTGCCCCTTCAACCCAGCAGTGTACTGAGGCCCTTTGCTCTGGTAGCATCCTATGTAGGATGCTGTCAGAACAACGATGATCGCAGTCAATGGCTGAAGGACAGCATCTCATGACACTGCCCTGATTCCACTTCTAGTGCAGAGAACAACCTGCAGCCATTTGGCTGCTGGGGATTCTGCCACTCTTCCAGGAATGAAGGAGATACTTGCTATTTGTGGGAGTCTCCAGCACAATCTGGAAGAATTGGCAAGTATGCCATATAGTGATAGATATCAATTATACACAGGCTTTGCAGACTGTATGTTACGTCCACATAGAGGTAGATACCAGTTGTGCGCAGGGGCCATGCAGACATATAAGTGATTACAATGAAGTTACATCCTGTAACTCACAGGAGACGTCTTTTCTTATTGGAGTTGTTCACTTTCCCTTTTCTTCTTCATCCTGTCGAGAGCACTAAGATGACTTCTCTCTGCCATGTCCCTTCGGAATTTGCCACGCAACCATCTTAAAATTCAAAACTTTTCAGCACCTCCCTACCTCTGCCCACCTCTGTACAAACTCCCATTGAGGTGATATGTGGATGTGGTGGGAGGTTTATAGGGTGATAGGTGGGGGGATGTATTTTGTGTTGGCACTAGGACACATAATACAATAGTGGAGGACAGGCAGGAGAGGAGAGTACAGAGCAGATCTTACAGGCATAATCTTGGGGGGGGGGGGAAAGAGGACCATATACCTGTGTATTGTGCTGGTAAGGGGTTAATAATGTTAAAATTGAACTTGTAATATTCATCATATAAACATGTATAATGCATAAAGGAACAGATGTATGAAAATTGTCTAGGTCTAAAATTCAATTTGTTACCCATAACAACCAATCACATCACCCCTTTTGTTTTTCCAGCGCACTATATGAAATGAAAGGGGCGCTCTGATTGGTTGCTATGGACAAAAAGTGAGTTTTAGACCTAGACAGTTTTCATACATGTGGCCCAAAGTACTTAGAATAGACCACCATTTGATTTCACAAGCATAAAACAATGTAATATGCAAGATAGAGTATCAATTATATCCATACTGATAAAGTAACCATAATAATCAAAATACAAACTCACAGTTTCTAGTAGTGCAGTATCTTCTTATAATGTTGTTCCACAGGTGCAATAGTCATGATCGTTTTTGTTGTCATCTTGTGGTGTAAATAATATAAAAATAACATACCTTCCAACTTTTTGGATGGTCAGAGGGGCAATTATGGTTAGTTGAATACATTTTTAATTTTTGTCATGTATATCTATATGCTTTAGTCATTTTTCATTTGCAAATTAACACAAAATTGTCCATAATACAGATTTTTATTGTCTGAATTGAAACAAATGATAAAATAATGTATTCAATGTAGCTTAATGGGCAGTTAGGAACCAGGCAGATGCTTTTTGGGGGGCAATAGAGTATGTTTATTGATGCAAGTTTATCTAGTCAAAAAGCGGGACATTTAATAAATAAAGAGGGACAGGGGAATTGGAGTCAAAAATAGGGACTGACCCTCCAAAAGAGGGACACTTGAGAGGCTTGCAATAAAAACTTTCCAAGGGGGAGAGGGTAATGACACAAACCATGTCACTTAAGGCGACATGTCCGAAAATTGGCAGTTTTTAGATGCATTAAATCAGTTTAAAGTGCGCCAGAAAGTCCAATCCTCTCAAAAATCTGGTGTCAGATATCCCTGGCATATTAAACTTAATGCGCCTAATAATAAATAAATAGGCACATTGCGCAAATCGCTGCACATAGCATATCATTGGAAGTGTATGTAATGTGCCTATCGAGGTGCATTGTGCAACTGAGGCACATACCATATCATTACTAGTATATGTAATGTGCCTCAATAGGCACATTGCGTTATGGAGGCACACAGCGTATCATTTTTAGGCGCATTACAATGTGTCATGCCCAGTGTATAATGCAACTAATTTTACTGTACGACAGTTCATTTACATAGATAATACGGCGTCAAAAGTGTCTTTGGTGCAAAATAGACCAAAAAACTGGCGTTAGCATATTAGGACATGTCGCCTTTAATCTTTTCTCTACCCTATGTCAGCCTGAGTAGTCGCCCTCTCAGTGACTAATCTCTAAATTGTCACTAGATCTTAATTTAAAAAATATATACCCTGTTTCCCCAAAAATAAGACACCCCGAAAATAAGACGTAGTGCATTTTTTTTTATACAATTCAGAGTTTGGCTGCTTCTGCTGATGTTTGTGATGAAATCACTACAGTATATTAATACGTTTAGATTTTTTGTTCAACAATAAATGTGAATTCTTGTTCTTAAAATAAGACATCCCCTAAAAATAAGTCTTAGTTTGTCCTTAAGAGCAAACATTAATATAAGACGCTGTCTTATTTTTGGGGAAACAGGGGTTGTCTCATGATAGAAAACAAAGATATTTTTTAGAGGCAATGTTGCCCAATTAGAAGCGTCCGGCACACTTTTCCCTATTCCTATTGATAATCTTGGTTCATCAGGGGAAAGGTAGGATGCAATGGTTTCTGACATGGAGTCCCTCTAGAGAGGATCACTCCTACAGTGGAGATTAATAGTGCTGCCCTTAATAATCAAGAGTAGTGATGAGCGATTCGGCCAATAATCTGCATTGAGTAGATTTCAGATTATGTTGAATCATCTCCCCTATTGTCAATCCTCGATGTCGATTAAATCTCCAGTTCCCATTAAAGTCTATGGGAGAGGAATACCAGCTTCATTTTAACACCCAAACAGGTGAGGTGATGCTGGAATTAACATCCACAACAGTAAACTGGATACGTGCTACGTCTTAGGCAAGACAATTAGGCTACAAGAGTCAAAATAAAAATTTACATGCAAAAATAATTCATTCCTTTCAATGGCTAACCGAAAAGATGAGGATGGCGTAGCCACAGCAGGTACAGCGGTAGCAGCTGCTACGGGACCCCTTTGACACAAAACAAGACACCGGTATTGGAAATGGCAGATGGGAACTGGCAGGAGACCCCTATCACTTTTAGCACCAGGGACCAACAACTTGTCATATATGTGGTGCTGGTGGCAGCAGCAAGAACATCCCAACGGGGAACACGAAGGTTCAGCTGGCAGGGCCATAGTTACAGTGTGTACGGTGAGAGCCAGGGCTGCCGTCAGTCATCTATTCACCGTTTTATGGCCACATGTAGCTAAATAAAATGGGGCGCCCACCAATTACTATTTCCTATTTTTAACATATCACTGGGCCCCTTCTTGATTAGGGCTCCTAACAGGAATACTGCCCTATTGGCACCCCTGGCATCCATTTTAAAGTAGCCTGACCCGAAAACCAGCAAAAATGCCCTTATGGACCCTCAGAATAAAAAGTCGCAATGAGAAATTGACTATTTTAAAAAACATTTTTTTCCAGTGCTGCTGCTGCTGCTACGGCTACTTGCCACTCTGCTGCTGGCACGTTGCTGATGTTGTTCCACTGTTACATTACATGTTGGTCAACGAGGCCTGTCTCAAATTCCTGCATTCTACTGTCAATTTGTGTGGGTGGAAGGAAATTGCTCACTTTTGATTTGGAACGTGGATCAAGGAGGGTGGCCACCCAGTAACCGCTGATCATTTTGATGGCCTTGAAGCGTGGGAAATCAGCTTTTTTCAATAAGACCTCTACTATTGGTTTCTTTTACAGCAGTATGACCCCAAAACCAGCAAAGATGCCCTAAATGGACCCTCAGAATAAAAAGTGCTGTAAGAAACAAGCATTTGAACCACTATTTTGGTAAACAGGAAATTGACTATCCCTGTTTTTTACAGCGGCATGACCCCAAAACCCAAACTGATGCCCTTATGGACCCTCAGATTAAAAAGTGCCAGAAGAAAGTAGTCATCCCACCATCTACTAACCGACCTTACCCTGCCATTTCGGTCTCAGTGTGTGGTACCACCATAACTCCTAGGCAGCAGGCCCGCTAGCTGGGGGTTATACTAGATTCCTATTTGTCTTTTACCCCCTATATCCAATCCCTCGCCCGCTCCTGTCACCTGCACCTCAAGAACATCTCCAAAATCCGTCCTTTTCTCACTGTGAAAACTCTCATTGTTGCTCTTATTCATTCTCGTCTTGACTACTGTAACTCCCCTGCTTATCGGTCTCCCTCTGTGCAAACTCTCCCCTCTCCCATCTGTCCTGAATGCAGCAGCCAGGCTCATCTCTCTTTCCAGCCGCTATACTGTTGCCTCTACCCTGTGTCAGTCGCTGCACTGGTTGCCCATTCAGTACAGGATACAATATAAACTCATCACACTCACCCATAAAGCTCTCCACAGCGCTGCACCCCCCTACATCTCCTCCCTCATCCCTGTCTACCACCCTACCCACTCTCTCCGCTCTGCTGAGGATATCAGATTACATTCCTCAATCATCCGAACCTCCCATGCACGTCTTCAAGACTTCACACGTGCAGCACCAGTACTCTGGAACATGCTACCGCGGTTGATCAGGCACAATCAGAACTCTCATAGCTTTAAGAGGGCCCTGAGAATACATCTTCTCACTCTGGCTTACCAGAATCCCTAATGCCTAACCCCCCACCTCCCTCCCGCACCCTCACCCACCAGCGCACTCATTTTCAGCACTTAACTGTATATAGATGTACTGTTTTGGTGGCAGGTCCATCCGAATTCTACATAAAACAACCTCATATTTATGTCACATGGCTGGACCATTGTAAATCTAGCACTTCTTACTCTTCGTCTCTCCCGTACACCCTAATAGATTGTAAGCTCTTGCGAGCAGGGCCCTCTCACCTTGTGTCTCATCTGTAAGTAGCTTTTCATTGTGCAATGTATGTTTTTTTGTCTGCACCTACACCCTCCAAATTGTAAAGTGCTGCGGAATATGTTGGCCCTATATAAATAAAGATTATTATTATTATTATTATTTGAATCACTATTTTAGTGAACTGGACATTGACTATCCATGTCCTGTACCACAGCATGACACCAAAACCCGCTCCAGTGCCCTTATGGACCCTCAGCATAAAAATTCGCAATAAGAAATTAACTATTTTAAAAAAAATAGTTTTCCAATGCTGCTGCTACAGCTACTTGCCATTCTACTGCTGTCATGTTGGTGATGTTGTTCCACCGCGACATTAGAACGTGAAGGAGATGAAACAGATGTCCCCAGTTGGTCAACGAGGCCTCTGTGATAATCCTGCTGTCAAGTGGGTTCAAGGAAATTACTGATCAAGGAGGGTGAGGCTGTGAACGTGGATCATGGAGGTTCAGCTAGCAGGGCCAGACTTACAGTGGGTGCGGTGAGAGCCAGGGCTGGCATCAGTCATCTATTTACACGGAGGTTCAGCTGGCAGGGCAGGACTTAGAGTGGGCGCGGTTAGAGCCAGGGCTGCTGTCAGTCATCTACTAACGTGGCAAAAATGCCCTTATGACGCAGCAATGAAAACAGTCGGGCCGAAGCTGAGTGTGCATGGCGGAAGTGTGAGCTAAGACCCCGATCCTTCCTCAGAAGACAGTCAAGACTTGGGTAGCACTTGAGAAATTCTTCCCTCTATGAGAGCACAAGACTCTCCGTATGAGTGCGGACCAATTGATCTTCATTTGGAAACGCTTGTTTCAGTGACGTTCTTAGGCTAACTTACACTAAGGGCTAGTTGAAGAAATTTTGACCCCCCCCCATCCCGTAACATAATTCAACACAATTCTACCCATTGCATCACCTTCAATCAAATCTTAAATATACAACAAGCTTTATCACAATGTGCTACGTAGAAACCTACTAAAAAATACTCATACAGTTACCAAATAACACCGCTACACAAAACCAGAATTCCAGGCTAATAGTTCCAATGTCCTACTAAGACCACATATCACCATATAGTGACTGAATAATACAAATTTACCGTTACTGAATACAAAACATTATACTACAACCTATTTTACCCCCATACAGTGACTATACAGTATTGGATACCAGTTGTTCACTTGTTCTGCAGACATATATATGATTTCAGTTACGGTACTTCGAGGGACTTTCTGGAGTCGTCTCTGAAGAGTTGTTCTCTTTCTCTTCTTCATGTCCATCTGGCCCAGGCTGCCATGACGACTTCTCCCGGCCACAACTCTTCACTGTGCAATTTACAAAACAAACATCTTAGACGCCTCAATTTATCAGCACTTCTCTACCAATTCCTATCTCTATACAAACGCCCTATCTATAGCAGCTCATATGGTAGCCATGTAATATGCTCCCTGTAGCCAGACAGTAGCCCCTGAAGCCATGTAGTAGCCCCTGTAGCCATGTAGTAGCCCCTTTAGGCATGAAGTAGCCCCTGTAGGCATGTAGTAGCCCCTGTGGCCAGGTAGTAGCCCCTGTGGCCAGGTAGTAGCCCATTATAGACAGGAAGATGCCCCTATAGTCAGGTAGTGACCCTTATGACCAGGTAGATGCCCCTATAGCCAGGTATTAGTCCCTTATAGCCAGGTATTAGTCCCTTATAGCCAGAAAGATGCTCCTATAACCAGGCAGTATTCCCTTATAGCCAGTTAGATGCCCATATAGTCAGGTAGATGCCCCCATAGCCAGACAGTGCCCCAATAGCCAGACAGTGCCCCCATGTATCCAGAAAGTGCCCCCATGTAGCCAGACAGTGCCCCCATAGCCAGACAGTGCCCCCATAGCCAGACAGTGCCCACATGTAGCCCGACAGTGCCCCCATGTAGCCAGACAGTGTCCCCATAGCCAGACAGTGCCCCATGTAGCCAGACAGTGCCCCCATAGCCAGACAGTGCCCCCATAGCCAGGTAGCAGCTAGTGATGAAATAAAAAAATATTACTCACCATGCCACGATCCTACGGTCCTCGCTTCCAGGTCCGGGAGCTGCAGAGCAGTGTAAGCAGCGTGACGTGATCACGCCGCTTACGCTGTCACGCAGCTCCCAGAGATCTCCTCGGCGGCAGAGCTGCCAGCCGAGGAGATCGAGTGTCGCAGGGGCCATGGTGAAAGCCGTGCGCCCCCTGTGACGCTAATACAGGGGAGAAGGCAGGACGGAAAAGATCCGTCCTGTCTCCTCCTTGTAGCAGCAGCTGCCCAGCGAGCATGTGCAGCTGCTGAGTGACTCTGTGCAGCCATGTTATAACGGCTGCGCAGAGTCAAGGGCTGACCTCCGGGCGAGGCAGATGGGTGAGTGGAAACCCGGCGCCACGGGCGATCGCCCGCCTTGCCCGACCCTAGGAACGGCCCTGACTGGTGGTTGACGCTCCTGTTCCACCCAGGTGCCCTTTTCTTGGCTTTCTTTTTCTCGTTTTATTCAACGTGCTGAAGGAAATTGTCTCTGTTCTTGGGGTGGTGAATGTGCACCATACGAACATTGATTCTTGCACAAGGATTGTACCATGTATCTGCTTGTTCAAAATTATACCAATAGCATGCTGTTTCACATTGTAGATCCTGGCAGTATTGCCATGAATGATAGCATTTAGGTGGCATGCCTTTTTCTATGGTGCCCATACTCTTAAGGTGCATAATGTCGCCCTTCTTGTAAATGCGCATGTATGTTGAGAAAGGCAGAGGGCCACTGACCGGAGTACTGCCCTATTTGCACCCCTGGCACCCCTTTCACAATAGCCTGACCCCAAAACCAGCAGAAATGCCCTTATGGACACAGAGAGTAAAATTAGCAGGAAGAAATGAGCATTTGAAAAAAAGATTTTTTTGAATAGAACCATGAATATCGTTGTCATTTCCAGCCTCTTGACCCCAAAACCAGCAAAAATGACCTGTTCAACACTCAATAAAAGTAGCCAGAATAAAAGAGTATTTAAAAAAAACATTTTTGGGAATAGGACCTGGATTATAGCTTGCTTTTGACAGCAGCATGCCCCCAAAAATTCGAAAAATGACCTTTCGGCCACTGTTGACAATTGTGAAGAACAAATGCCTGTTAGAAACCACATTTTTTACAATAGGACCTGTAGTATAGCTGTTTTTTACAGCAGCATGCCCCAGAAATTGGAAACATGACCTTTCAGCCACTTTTGACAATTGTGAAGAACAAATGTCTGTTATAAACCACATTTTTTACAATAGGACCTGTAGTATAGCTGGTTTTGGACAGCACCATGACCCCAAAAATTAGAAAAATGACTTCTCGGCCACTGTTCAAAATTGTGAGGAAGAAATGCCAGTTAGAAACCACATTTCTGTACCAAAGGACCTGAATTATAGATGTTTTTCACAGCACCATGACCCCAAAGCCATTTACAGTGCTTACAATTTTCAGGAAGAAATTAGTAATTGGAATAAGGTTTTTTCATGAAAATGTGTACAATTGGTGTCTTTTACAGTCTCCTAACCGCAAAACCAGCAAAATGACCCTTTGGACACTCAGAATAAAAATTGCAGTAAGAAATAATAATTTTAAATTTTTTTTTTTCAAGAGGACATTTTTCTTTTTGAAGAGGAATGTGAAGTAGAGTGGCAACTAATCGGTGACCTCAGCAATTGGGGCCACAACATCATTAGAGATCCACACCTGATTCATCTTGATGAAAGTCAAACAATCCACATTCTCAGGGGAAAGCCGGATGCGTTTGTCTGTGCTGAGTGTCCCCTCAGATTAGACGATGCCTGCTGGGCAGGACAGCACCTCTATGGCATGACGAGCAAGCTCGGGCCATTCATCCATTTTGGGTACCCAGAAGTTGATTGGATCCGGAACATTCAATCGACTTCTAGGTATCCAAGAACATCGGTATTGAGACACAGATAGTCGTGGACCGTGATCTTAAGCCAGTCTCTGTGTGTCTGATTTGTGCCCTGCATGACAGGAGTTGGTGAGGCGGTAAATAAGGATTGCCAGAGGTCACCCATTAGGCTTTTGCCACAATGCCTGCTGCTGCAACTGGTGCTATGGCTACTTGGCACTCTACTGCTGTCACGTTGCTGACGTTGTTCCACCGCAACATTAGAACGTGAAGCAGACGAAACAGATGTCTCTAGTTGATCAATGATCACGGTCTCAAATTCCTGCATTCGAGTGTCAATTTGTGTGGATGGAAGGAAAGTGCCGAGTTTCGCTTTGTAACGGGGATCAAGGAGGATGGCCACCCAGTAACTGTTGTTCATTTTGATAGCCTTAATGTGTGGATCATGTTGGAGGAAATGGAGCAACCAAGCACTTATGTGAGAGATGGAGGCCGGATTTCCCAAGCCTCGGGTCGAGGGGCACTAAACACATCTTCCTCGTCTTCCACCTCTGTCTCTAATCCGTGCCAACGTCCTTCCAAGACAGGCACATCAACATCATCTGTGTCCAGCCATGCCTCTTCCTCGTCCTCGTCAGCATCAACACAGCCTGACTTGCCTCAGATGATGTACCCTGAGAGCTGAGGCGTCACCCTGCACCAGCCCTGGAAACCAAACCACCGCCTAACAAGAACCTTTAAAGTTGTGAAACTGCCGGGCCTTCTTGATCTGATGGAGAGTAAGGCTCTGTGTCCGCATCTGTGTCCGCCTCCTTCTCCATCGCTTATGGGACCTGCTGTTTCAGAGTGTCCAACACTTGTTTCAGAACTAATATCACCACAATGGTCATACTGACAAGGGCGTTGTCCTCACTAACCACTTTGGTGGCTTTTTCAAAACTCGCAAGGATGGTGCAGAGGACTTTCACCTGCCTCCACTCTCGGTGGCTCAACACCACGAGGTCCACACCGCTGCTTGTCAGGTTAGCATCACTTCATACTGCGCTTCATTTGCGTTACGCTGCTGCCACAATCGCTGAAGCATATAGAGGGTGGAATTCCAGCATGTTGCCACGTCAACAATGAGACGGTTGACGGGGAGACCAAGATGACGCTGTAACGCAGCCAGGTGGGCCGAAGCAGGGTGCGAATGCTGGAAGTGTGAGCTTAGACCTCGAGCCTTCCTCAGCAGGCAGTCAAGACGAGGGTAGCACTTTAGAAATTTCTGGATGACAAGGTTCATGACGTGTGCCAGGCAAAGGATGTGCTCCAGCCTACTGATCTTAAGGGTGGCCAGGAGATTTCACCCGTTGTCACACACACCTTGCCAGGTTCTTGTCACCCAGCCACTGCTCAGTCTTATGGCGTAGAGCCATCCACAGCTCTTGACCTGTGTGTTGACGGTCTCCAAGACACATTAATTTCAACACGGCCTGGTCTCTCTTGGCACGTGATGTTACCTATGGACCTTGGGGGACAGAACCCTGCACCATCCGTTCGGTTTTGAAGAGCGTGCGCCAAGACTGAGAGCCACTGTCATCACTAGAGACATCCACCCAACTCACCCAGTGAGCTGTCACAGAGATGTAACGGCCTTGACCGTGCTTACTAGTCCAGGTATCGGTGTTCAGATGGACTTTGATGGACACAGATGCAAACAACATGCTGGAGATTGTAGCTGACACGTGGCTGGACAGGGCAGGGATGGCTTTTCAGGCAAAGAAATGCCTGCTCGGCATCTGATATTGGGGACAGGCAAGGGCCATGATGTGGTGGAACCCATCTGTGTCCACCAGGCGGAAAGGCAACATTTCCAAGGCCAAAAGCCTGGCAATGCCGACATTCAGGCTTTTGGCTTTGGGATGGTTTGGGTTAAAGTGTTTCTTCTGCTCCCACACCTGGAACATGGAAGGCTGGCTGCTAGAGTGAGCGCTATACGGTGTGCAGGTCAAACTGGTGGAAGGAGCAAAGGTAGGCTGTGTCTCTGGTGGTGCTGGTGGTACTCGGGCGACAGTGTGTGGCACTTGGGCTGATCCTTGCTCATGCCGCTGAGGGACATGGGCAACAGAGGAACTTTTGGTTTTGGAAGTGGCGGAGAAGGAGGATGCGGAGACAGAAGGTGTGACAGTGGTTGGAAGCCCAGGACCGGTGTGGCCTTTTTTCGACAAGTGATCCCTCCATTTCAACTCGTTTGTGGTGGTTAACCACTTTAGATTCCTCCCTCTACTGATGCGTTGACGGCAAATACGGCATATGACGTCGCTGGGCGAATCAGAGGCTTGATCGAAAATGTCAGCCGACTTGTGCGACCATCCTCTCCCTTTCTGAGGCTGCACCCATACCGATATTACCCCATCATCTTCCTCCTCATCCACTGATGAGGCACTCGCAAGCAAATTCTGCTGAAAAGACCACATTGGATCCGCAATGTCATTATCAACATCATCATCATCACAGGTGACTTCCTCGTCCTGACAGTCTACATTCAGAAGCTGAGGGCTAAAAGCCACAGGCACTGCAAGGCATTGCCGACTGCTCGGGATTTGTGCTGACTGACCACCTTTCTTCTCCTCTGACGGCATCAGTGATTGGGCTTCAGAGCAGACAAAATCATCCTCTTTGGCCTCTTGATCTTTTGAAATGCCTTCTGACCGACCCGCATTGAGTCCTCAAAGAGCTCTTCAGAACATGCATTATCCAAAGTGGTTGGTACATGGGTTGGTATTTGGGATGCCTTTGCTTCAGTTTTGATGGATGCTGACTAGTGTTGAGCGATTATTATCGACAGTTGAAACGCAAGGTTTTTTATGCGTGATCGAAATTTTTAGATCATGCGATAAATTAAGGCTAAAATCTGTGGAATCATCTATTAAGATCGCGCCATTTTCGGCGGCTTCCCTGTTAAACTTTTGGTGGGCCAGCAAACGATTACAGAATAGAGCAGGGTGAGATGTGTGTGCGACGTTTGACTGGGTTGTTGGTTAGGATGTGTTTGGTTGCGGACTTGGCTGGAAAAAAATCACATGACCTCGTCTTTACATAGAACAGCGTTTCCTGTTAAGCCTCAGTGTCTTCAGAGTTCTCATACGGAGTAGGAGAGCGCTCTGCATGTGGCCAAACAGCTCAAGACGAAATTATTCTATATCGCACAGAGAAAACCTCTACTATTAGCTGTGATCCTTACAATTTAGTTAGATTAGAGGATTGGTAGATTTTTATGTGTTTGGTAAGAGAATTTTAAAGAGCATCTTCCGCTGTATATAGTCACCGGGGGAGCGGGGGGGGTGGGGGGACGGCGCGGGCGGGCGAACACAGACAAGCTCTTATAAAGAACTCTGATAAAGTTACCAAGATATTAGTGTAGACATTTGCACTTAATATCTTTATTTTAACAGTTGGCTATTGAAATATTTCCTGGAGTATTGGGCAGCCTTGAACCTTATATTAGGATACACATATTTCTAGTACTGCAGGTCTCTGTGTTTAGGTGCAAATAAACTCCACTTTTATATCAGTATACATTTCAGTTAGGTGTTCATTTTCAATTTTAACCCATTCCACCTTTGTTCATATATCACCTTGCACTTAAATCTGATACAACTGCAATTTTATAAGGTCACAATAGGTTGAATGGAATGGTGCAAAAAAATACTGTGTATTATACGTAAAACTATCCAGATACGTGTTTTTTGACTTTGGCCGCACTACAGCGTGGTTCATTGACGCAGCTTGCACGTAAATCTGAAAACAGCAATTTTATAGTCACCACAGGTGAATTGAAAAGGTCAAAAAAATATCGGGTATTATTCGAAACCATATCAGGAGACGTGTTTTTGCACTTTTCCAGTCCAGATTTTGTTGATAGAGGACAACTTGCAGTTAAATTTGATCAGCAGTTTGTTTGATTACGAGGGATTTGAGACATAGCTTGTGATTTGCGTCTTTTAATAAGAGGGACTTTCCAAAACTATTCCATACCTTCCTCAAATTTTTATAATTTGAACATGGGAGCAGAAAATGCAGGGTGGTAAGTGAGAAAAAGAGGGGGGTAGGACCCATGGATGGGTAGTGGCTACGAGAGAAGGAGCTCTTCCAGTGCTGGCGACAACTCGCATGCAGCGGTTCTTTCAGTTGTAGGGACGTCAGGCCTGTCATCGCTGGGTCAGGGCCCTGTGAATCTCAGTATCGGAACAGCGTCGCCAATCTGTTCTTCAGTGGTTAATGCACACCTGCATCAGCAGTCTTACCTCTCGTCCTCCCTGTCAGGCACAAATGTCGTCATCTAGGCCATTCATCAGCATCCGTCCAACAGGAGCTGCCCAAATGTCATCTCGTGTTACAACCACTGTGGATATTCCATTGTCTGAACGACCTCTTTGATGAAAAAATGCGGTTGGGGTAGGAAGCATAGTTAAAAGATCAAGAGGAATGATTTAGTACTGCTCTGACGCCCAGTTACGGATGCCATCAGAGGAGGAAAGGGAAGCGGTCATCGGCAAAATATCCCGGAGCGGTACGGCAACTCCTTTGCGGCCCTCTTGCTTTGAAGCCGCGCTTATGGAAGGAGAAAGTAGGACGATCCCAAGTCACCTGTGTTGATGATGAATGATGATGACGACATGCGGATCCATGTGGTCTTTTCCGCTCAGAATTTGCGTGCGGCGCTTCATCAGTGGGACGAGGAGGAAGACGATGGGGTTGTGGTCAATACGGGGGTCCCGCACAAAAAGGGTCGAGGGCGTCGCAGAAGTCCGGCTGATATGATTAGCAGCCCACGGTCAAGCGGCCAACCCCGTCCTCGCTTATGCCGTCTAAAGGGTCCAGGACCTCTCATGCCCTTGGCATTCATTGAGCAAGCCTCTGATTCACCCAGGATCGTCATATGCCCATTTGCCGTAAAAGCATCAAGTAGAGGGGCGAAGAAAGAACCTTAAGTGGTTATCCAACCTCCAACAAGGTCTAGTCACATGCCAGCTAATGCATGAGTTTGAAATGGGAGGGAACACTTGGCCAAAAAGGCCAGACCGACGCCGGCCGGGCCTCCAACCAAGGTCCCACACCCTCTGTCTCTCCTCCTCGCCACCACACCAAGCGTTCACTCAGCTTGCATTGTACTTACAGAGTCTTGACTCTGGATCAAGCCTCAGCTTCAGGGATACTCCGTCGCCATAAGTACCACCAGCACACCATGGAGGACCCATAATACCTCCTACTAACTCACACATCCTACCCCTTATCCTTCGGCAGTTTGACGCCCTGCACATGCCGTACAGGGGCAGTATAGCAGCCAGCCGTCTGTCTTCAGGTTTTGGGAGCTGAAGAAACACTTTAACCAAAACCATCCCAAAGCCAAAACTGGATGTCAGGCAATTGCCAGGCTTTTGGCCTTGGAAATGTGCATTTCCGTTCTGGTGGACACAGATTAGGTTCCGCCACGTCATGGCCCCTATTGCCTGCCCCCAATACAGATGCCGAGCAGGCAATTTTCTTTGCAGATAAGCCGTACCTGCCTGGCAGCACTCGTGTCATCTATAATTTCAAGCGCAATTGGTATGCATCTTGTGGCCGGAAAAGTCCATCTGACCACGACACATGGATTAGTAAGCAAGGCCAATGGCGATATATCTCTGTGCAGCTCACTGGCACCTCGTTAGCTGGGTGGATGTCTTGGGGGTGTCGGGTGGACTCTCTGGCTCGGCCGAACGCTCTTCAAACAGCAGGGAATGTGCAGGGCTATTTCCCCCAAGGTACTCTCGGTGGGCATAACAGTGCCCAGAGAAAACCCAAGCTGTTTTTTGAAATTCTGTATCTGTCTTGAGACCGATCCCCACACTGGTCAGGACGCTGTGGACGGCCTTTCCGCACGTGACCGAGCACTTGTGGGTGACAACGAACCTTGTGTAGACAAGGTGGTATGCGATAACGGGCGACAATCTGCTGGCGACACTTAAGATCGGTAGGGCTGGGCACATCCCTTGGCCTGGCTTCATGTATGAACCTGTCGGTCCAGAAATTTTAAAGAGCTACCCGGGTACTGGACTGCCTGCTGAAGATGGCTCGAAGTCTGAGTTCGCACTTCCGCCAGTTCGCACAGCTTCGTCCGCCTGGCTGCGTTGCAGCGTTCCAGCTCGGCCTCCCCGTCACTGTCTCATTGTTGACATGCGCAAACTCGCTGGAATTCCAACCTCCACATGCTCAGCGATGGTTTGGCAGCAGGCAATGCATTACGACTTGTACGTAGTGAACACATGGCGGACAAGCAGCGGTGCGGACTTGGGGTGTTGATGCCACCGAGAGTGGTGGTGGTGAAAGAGCTCTGGCACCATCTTCCCAGTTTGTTTGAAAGAAGCCACCAAAATGGTCAGTGCGGGACATGCCCTTCGTCTTCAGACATGAGCATTGTGGTGATCTTAGTTCTTAGAACGGATCGTTGGACACTCTTAAACAACAGGTACCGCCTGCCGGACGGGAGGAGGAGACGGAAACACAGATGCCGGACCGGAGCCTTTCTCTCCGTCAAATCCACAAGGCCGACAGTTTTTCACAATTTCAACGGGCTTCATTAGGCAGTGGTTCGGGGTCCAGAAGCTTGTGCAAGGTGGCATCAGCTTCAGGGTGCATTCATTCAGGCAGTCAGGGCTTCTTGCTGTTGAAGCTGTGCGGAGGGCAGAGGAAGGAGGAGGAGGTGGAGGAGGTATTCCTAGACACGATGTTACCGACGTTCCTGCCTTGGAAAGAGGACGGAGGGAGGAGATGAGGAGATCAGTTTGCTAGTGCCCTGACTCAGAGGCTGGGTAATCAGGAGCCATCTCATCACATGAGTGCTTAGTTGCTCCATATGTTCCTCCAACATGTCCTCGCATAAGGCCATCAAAGTTGAACAACCAGTTACTTGGTGGCCCACCCTCCTGGATCCCGCGTTCAAAAACAAAACTCTGCTCTTTTCCTTCATCACCCACATAGAGAGTAAAATGCGAGGAAATGGAGACTTGCTGATTGGATCCAATGGAGGACATCTGTTGCTACTGCTTCATGTTCTTCAATGTCTCGGGGGGGAACAACGCCAGCGACGTGTCACAGCAGTTAGAGTGCAAGTAAGCGTTAGCGCAGCAGCAGCAGGCAAGGTGGCCAGAATCCTAAATGGGTGACCTCTGGCAATTCTTTATTTACCACTCCACCAACGCATGCAATGCAGGGCACACATACAACACCCAGAGACCAGCTTAAGATCATGGTGCACGAACTATGTGTCGTCTCATCACCGTGTTTTTGGATGTGTTCCGTGACCCAATAGATTATGGTATCCAAAATGGACGAATGGCCCGAGCTGGCTCGCCTCAGCACATAGAGGTGTTGTCCTGCAGCAGCCAGCGTTTATCTGAGCGGACCTTCAGCACAGCCGAGGAGGTCATTACAGACAAAGCATCCGGCTTTCACAGATAATGTGGATCGTTTGACTTTCAACACAAGAATGATATATGGCTGGGATCTTGATGATGTTGTGGCCCCTAATTGACGAGGTCTCGAATGTTGCTGGTCTACTTCCATTCTCTCCAAACACAGAAATTGGTCCTCTTTAAAACACCTATTTTAAAATGATCATTTTCTTACTTGCAATTTTTATTCTCTGTACACAACAGCTTCATTTTGATGGTTTTGCCTAGTGAGGAGACTGTAAAAGACACCAGGTTTCTTGACCATAACCATTATTCCATTTACTCCATCTTTAGAATGTTTGGGCATTGTCAATGGTTTTGGGGGTTCATGTTGCCTCCATTTTAACAGTGGGCTGAGAAGTCAATTTGTAATTTTTTGGGGTCAGTTGCTGCTGTGACGATAAAGCTATAATCATGGTCATTGGAACAGAAATGTGGCTCCTCTAAGTGGCATTTCTCCCCTCAAAATTTTGAAACAGTGGGCTGAGAAGTCATTTTTATAATTTTTTGGGTCATGCTGCTTTGAAATGCAGCAATTCTAGCAGTCCTTTTCTAAAAAATGTTGTTATAATAGACATTTGTTCTTCACAATTGTCAATAGTATGGTCTGGGGGCATGTTTTTTGAATTTTTGGGGGCATTTTGCTGTGACATGCAGCTATACTTTCAGGTCTATGATAAACAAAAGTTGTTTCGTAACAGACATTTGTTCTTCAGAATTGTTCCAAAGTGGAGACTCAAGGATCATGCTTTGAATTTGTGGAGGCATTTTGCTGTGACATGCAGCGTATACTAAGGTCCTATTATAAAAAAAATCGTTGTTTCTAACAGAATTTGTTCTTCACAATTGTCTAAGTGGCTCATGGGTCATGTTTGATTTTTTGGGGGGGGGCATTTTGCTGTGACTTGCAGTATATAGGTCTATTATAACAAATGTTGTTTTCTAACAGACATTTGTTCTTCACAATTGTCAAGAGTGGCTCAAGGGTGATGGTGCTAGTCAGAAACAGGAATAGTAGGACACTGTTAATGGACACATATTGCAAAATGACTTGTTTTTGCAAGATCTTTAACATAGCTATCAATCCCTGTATTGAGACAACCCATTTAATATAATTAAAAAAAAGAGAAACAAAGACATGGTGGATTCCATCCTATTTTAAAAATGTGTTTTCTAGAATTAAACTACTAAAAAACTTGCATGTACAAAATAGCTGTAAAAAAATTCCTCTGAATTGTAACAAGGGAGGTACAGGAAAACTTGACCAGATGTAGGTTATATTCAGAGGACATGGAGTATGGAGCACGGACAGAGAACAAAGTACAGAGACCATTTCCTCCAGCACGTTGAGTAAAATGAGAAAAAGAATGCCAAGAAAAGGGCACCTGGGTGTAACAGGAGCGTTAACCACCAGTATTTCCAAGTGAAGCACAATTGGTCCGCACTCATACGGAGTGGCAAGTGCTACCCAGGTCTTGACTGTGTACTGAGGAAGGCTGGAGTTCTCACACTTATGCTTCTGCACTCTGCTTCAGCACGACAGTATTCGTTGCTGCGTCATCAGGGCATTTTAACCTGCGTGTTAATAGATGACGGATGCCAGCCTGGACTCTCACCGCACCCACTGTAACTCCGGCCCTGGGTCATGCTGTGGCACTAGACAGGTATAGTCAATGTCCAGTTCAACTAAAATGGTGGTTGAAAGACTCCTTTTTCTGGCACTTTTTAATCTGGGGGTCAGACAGGTTTAATGGTAAATACTGTGGCCAGGACAGGTTATAGTCAATGTCCAGTGAAACTAAAATGGTGGTTGAAAGACTCCTTTTTCTGGCACTTTTTTAATCTGTGGGTCCAGACATGTTTAAGGTCATGCTGCGGTCCAGGACAGGGTTTGGTCATGTCCAGTTCAACAAAAATGGTGGTTCAAAAAATTTACTTTCTTCCGGCACTTTTTAATCTGTGGGTCATGCAGGTTTTTAGGGTCATGCTGCATTCCAGGACAGGGATATTCAATGTACAGTTCAAGTAAAATGATGGTTCAAATAATACTGCCTTCTGGCACTTTTTAATTTGTGGGTGATGCAGGTTTAAGGGTCATGCTGGGGTACAAGACAGGGATAGTGAAGGGTTTGGGGTGACTTTTTTTCTGTGGCTTTTATAGCCTAAGTGTTGTGCCTAAGATGTAGCGGGTTATCCATTTGACTGTTGTGGCTTTTTAATTCCAGCTTCTCCAGCCCTTTTTTGGGTGTAAAAATGAAGGTTTGTTGCTCTCCCATAGATTTTAAAATGGTCATCGGAGATGATCGACTATCGAAAAACCTTATCGATGGTGGCCGACTATCGACTATCGCCCGATGTCGATAGCCAACGTAATCGCTCAACACTAATGCTGACGATTAGAGATGGGCGAAGTTCTGAAAAATTCGATTCGATGAGTTCGCCGAATTTCCTGACAAAATTTGTTTCGGTCTGAATTACTTCGGGATGAATCGCGTTAAAAACAGCTATTTCCAGGCTGCACAGAGCCTGCAGGGTGCTGTAGAACATTGTGCCATGCTTAAATATACAGAGGGAGTTTAGTTTGGTCTTCATACAATGTTGTGTTTTAGTATGACACGCATATGACTGCCGCCGCTCTTAGAATCGCTTCACTATAAAATTTCTCCCTGGGCACTTAAAGAGGGCAAAACTGACCAAAAAACTCAAGCGGGAATGTAGCTTGATAAAGTCATGGCAGCGAAAGCTGGAAAAAAAACAAGCTGAGGGCTCAGGTGGCAACATCAGTGACAGGTGGAGTGTGGAGGTGACGGCAGCAGCCACAGCAGCATCAGGACAGAGAGTGGCACAATGACATTCTGGAGGTGGAAACAACATGAGTAGGCCACAGAGTGGCACAATGAAACAGTGTGTAGGTTAGAGCAGCAGCCACAGCAGCATGAGGTCAGACAGTGGCACAATGACATTCTGGAGGTGGCAAAAACAGGAGTAGGCCACAGAGTGGCACAATGACAGAGAGTGGAGGTCACGGCAAACCCGCAGCATGAGGTAGAGAGTGGCACAATGACACAGTGTGGCGTGCACGGCAGCAGCCACAGCAGCAGCATGAGGTAAGACAGTGGCACAAAGACATTCTGGAGGTGGCAAAACAGTAGTAGGCCACAGAGTGGCACAATGACAGAGATTGGAGGTGACGGCAGCAGCAGCATGAGGTCAGACAGTTGCACAATGACAGAGTGTGGAGGTCACGGCAGCAGCCTCAGCAGCAGCATCAGGTCAGACAGTGGCACCATGACAGAGTGTGGAGGTCACGGCAGCAGCCACAGAAGCAGTATGAGGTCAGGCAGTGGCACAATGACATTCTGGAGGTGGCAAAACAGTAGTAGGCCACAGAGTGGCACAATGACAGAGAGTGGAGGTGACGGCAGCAGCAGCATGAGGTCAGACAGTGGCACAATGACAGAGTGTGGAGGTCACGGCAGCAGCCACAGCAGCAGCATGAGGTCAGACAGTGGCACAATGACATTCTGGAGGTGGCAAAACAGTAGTAGGCCACAGAGTGGCACAATGACAGAGACTGGAGGTGATGGTGTCAAGATGATTAAATTAGGTGTGGAATCTATCCTTGTTCCACTCGTTATCCAATTAAATGCCTCCTCCGTATTATATTATTATTATTGCTGCCAGCAGCCAGAGCTCGAGAAACATGACCGACACCTTCCGTTTCGGACATGAAATCTGAGTTTAAAACACAGTAAATTACATTCCAACAGAACTTTTTAATCCCATGACTATTTTTATCACTACATGATTGGTTAATTGTGGTTGCTAAGAGACAAGTTATAATTTGCATGTACGTAGAAGCATTAGCTGATATGACCCCATTCCGAAGCTCTCCTCTGTATTATCTGGGGGAGAAGGATGTCCTTGACTTTCTTGCTTCTCGCAGACAATGCATCTGTCCAAGGAAAGCTGTGTTGAAGATATTTGAAATAAGGGCCCAGACAGAAAGCAATTAAAACTTAATACAAAACTCAATGTTAAAGATATGATGATAGAACTGATTTAATGGGTTTTTTCCCTTCTTTCTCTAAATCATCAACTTGACAGTCCCCCCTAAAAACATTAAAATCTGTTCGATCCGCTTCCTCCCTGTCATTAGGTAAGGATGGGGGGAGGGTTCCCTCACGGTCCCTATGACCTTTTAAACTAGCTAATTCGTCCCTGCTGGGTGTTGGTCAAGAGTTATCGCTATCCCGGCCCCTGAAGCTGTTTGCTCTAACCGAAGACCTGTCTAAGGCAGAGAGAAAAGGGCTGACAGAAGTTCTAGGTCTAGGAAACTAAATGGTCCCCTGAAAAAGCCTCACACCTTGCTTCAAAATCCCCCATTGTGGGTGTGATTTTATGGCTGTTGGTAATTCGTAGCTCTCCTTGTACTATTGTTCTCATTGGGGGAACACTGTTATAAATTTCTTTTCCATGCATGGAACCACCTCCTCAAGTAACGAGCACAGTACCACCTTTTTTATCCCTTTAGACAACAGTTTCCTGAGCAGATGACACACATCACTACCAGACAGTTTAGGACTAAGACACTACACCAATACAGCCTGCTTGGGCTACCATTTCTCCATCCACTCATCCAGGAAAAAATAACTGATCCCATGGGTCCTTTAATTCCCGAGTTTTCCTTTTTATCTCCTGAGAAAGATCATCCAATTTTTTAATGGCTAAGGTCACCTTCCCGTTTGGTCCCGTATTGTTTAGGTTTTGTACGTACAACACATGTCATGGATCATCCTGCAAACTCCTCCCTTCTCTGCTTCTTCCAGTGGCACTGGTTTTGGTGATCTGGGTCTTTAGTTCTCTCCATTCTTGGGAGTCTACCATGTTATTAATGTTGAATTGATGTGAGGTAACTTCCCTCACCACCACCCTAAGTACCAGGACATAAACCTCTGCATCCCGTTGGACTGGGATTGTCTATAGTTAAAACCAATTTTGGGTTCCCTTACCATCTAACAGGGTGGGTTTTAACAAAGTCATTCTAGCAAGTAAAGCCTACCATTTTTGGCTTTCTTTCTCAGTGCAGTTTCAGGGCTATATCCCCAGTCGTTTCCAGTGTTCCATCCTACTGCCCCCCAGGAAACACACTTAGTACCCCAATAGTCATCTGTACACCATATGTATTGTGTACCCATCTGGCACAAGTAATCAGTAGATATTTGTGTACTCTGTGTCGGTTCAGATGGGCTATCATCGGTTAGTGATCCGCATTGGGCAATATCGCAAAACTCAAATTTAAAGGTTGCTACTTGAGTACTGGATGAGTTATACCAAAAAATTGATCACCCCTTTATGTTTTGGGGATTGCTACCCCTTGTGCTCCTACACACACCCAGACAATACAGATGTAGGAAAAAATAAAGGAGTGATCCAGGATGACCAGTTGGCCACAGTCACTTTCCTGCAATGCGAAGCGTGCACCCACGTGAGTCTTCCTTCAAGTTTCACTGAGGTTTGGGACACCAGGAGTACTTGGTATGGTCAAATCTGGGCTCCAGAGAGTATCTGACGTGTTTCTGCACCCACAAAGTCCCAGGATGTAGCTTTTATCAGAGTCTGGATCGGAATGGAGGAGAGAACACTATGGCATTGGGTTCGTTTCAATTCATTACACAGATTTTTAACCCTAATTTACTAGGCTATCGTTCCCTGCACTCAACTGCTGTGTGTGAAACCTCCCTAATCTGAGTGGGCCTGAGTATACTATCTCCTGAGGAGTGAGACCAGTGGGCTGTCTGGGGGTATTTCTGACAGAAAGAGTGTAATGGGGTAGGATCTCGGCCAGGGAAGAGAGTTTTATTTGCTAGCTTTCAGAATTTTTTTCTTCAGAGTGGGTTCATTCTTTCCCTTTTCTGCTGAATTCGGGAGGTAGGGAGTTGTGCAGGCCCGAGGTCAGCTCCTACTAGTTTCCCCAAAAGTTTTCTTGGTTTACTTCTGCAGTGAAGGCAGGTCCTTGGTCAGATTTAATAACCTCGGGGACCCCAAATCTGCATATAAACCTCCTCTCCATCTAAAACCAAAAACCTAAACAAAGGGACTAAACTTCGGGCCCCTTTCCCCCATTCCCAAACCAACCCCCCCCGAAATTTCTGCCCCCTTTGTGTGGAAACCACCATAACCCCAGGCAGCAGGCCCCTGTCTGGGGGTTAAAATAGTTTCTGATCTGCCCCTTCCCCCCGCCCCGTCACCTGCACCTCAAAAAACATTTTCCAAATCCGTCCATTTCCACCGGGGGAAACAACTCAAATCTAATTACTGTTCTTATCTTTTCTCGTCTTGACTCTAAAAACCCCTTGTTTATCGGTTACCTTTTCCTGAAAACCAACCCTTTTAAATCTGTCCTGAATGCAGAAAGCGGGCAATCTTTCTCTCCAGCCGCAATCCCTAAAAAAAAATTTCCCCCCTCTATCCGGGTCAGTAAAACGAACGGGTTTGGCCCATTCAGAAAAGGGTTTAAAGTTAAAATTCCCCTTCCCATCAAAAAGGGCTTCCAAAATTTGGCTGCCCCCCCCAAACACTCCCCCCTGTCTCTGCCCAACCCCCTTTGACCCGCTCTCTCCCTCTGCTGCTGATATCAGGTTACACCATCAATCATCCCGAACCTCCCATGCCCGTCTCCAAGTTTTAAAACGTGAGGCCCCCAATTTTTTCTGGAATATGCTTTCCGGGGCGATCAGGGAAAACCCCCAACCTTCACAGTTTTTAAAAGGGCCCTGAGAAAAACCCTCTCTCAGTCTGGCCCAAGATCCCTAACGCTATCACACCCCATTTTTCACTCCCTACACTAGGGGATCACAGGCACTTATCTGTATTTAGATGTACTGTCAGGGTGGGAGGTTTAACCATTTTTTAAAGGGAAACCACCTCCATTTATGAAAAATGGCTGGACCATTTTAAATTGGGACTTCTTAAACCCTCTGTTCACCCCTTTCACCCTAGGATTTTAACTCTCACGAGCAGTGCCCCACAAACCTTTTGTCTCTTTTGTAAGTAATTTTAAAAGTGTAATGTCTGTAGGTTTTAACCCCTTTAATTTGTAAAGTGCGCAGAATAAGTTGGCGCTATATAAAATAAAGATTATTAAATTTTTTTTTTTATTATTAAATTTTTATTATTATTATTATTTAACTCAGTCCAAAAGTTCTTCACAGGATTCTGGGGAAAAGTTTTTTAAAATGGGAAGACCCTTTAGGCCATCCCGAGAAATAACCACCACCACTAGAACATACCCTTTTATTTTCCACTCTTGGGGTAATTCAAATTTTTCGTCTGGATCCCCTAGAGGATAAAGGGGGTTTTTTGCCCAAAAGCTTTCCCTTTTTGTTGGGCATCGTTTCCCCCTGGGTTTCAAATTTTGCCCTATTTCACAACTTCTAGCATGGCTACTTGCCGTGGAAATGGAGATTCTGGGTTCTTTGGTTTTCTTGGGTTTATTGAAGAAATCATCGTTTTTTTTCCTTTGGGTAATATCATGAGCCCAATTTTACTACATTGGGTATAAAGCCCCTTTGGGAAACAAAGGGCTATTGTCTTTTCCCCTAGAACCGTCTTGGGGTAACTCTGCTCCCCAAATTTCCCCCCCACTTTTCCCCCCCTTCGGCTTGTTTTGAGTTTTTTTTAGATTGTCTCAACAGGGTTTAAAACATGGATTTAATTCATCTTTTCCTTTGGGTTTTTCTCTTCTTTTTTCCTCCCCTATTCTTTTTTCTTCTTTCTCTCACCTTCTTTTTTCCTTTTTTTCTTCTTCTCATTTCTTCTTTCCCTTTTTTCTTTTTTCACCTTCTCATTCTTTCTTCTCACATTCTCATTTTTTTCTCTGCTCTGGGCACACATATACGGGCCACTCCTGCATTCCTCTGAATTTGGGGAAGAGGCCTGGGGCCCCTTTGAGCCAAGTCTGCTCTGTTTGCCTTCTATTTCCCCAATGTCCCCAATTCTTCCAAAGGGGCTTGTAGTTTCAAAAGGGCCCCATTGAGCTGGCAATTGGAGACCCAATGAATCAGGTCTGAATGTTTTTTTTGGGTTTTTGATGGGCGTTCCACTACGGGTCGGGAAACCCTCGCGGGGCCCCACTTCAGGAAAATTTCTTAGGCTGTCGGTGTTTAGGGTTTTTGGGTCTTCTTTTTGGGCAGCTTACAAGTTTCCCGGGTTACAGCCCCAGAGTTCCCTTTTTTGGGGCTGGAATTTCCAAAAGAAAAGATGCAGCCTTCAGGGTTTTTCTTGCAAGGAAAACCACAGCAAACCCTGTTTGGAATGGGCCTTAAATCATCCGAAATTTTGGGGATCCATCTTTTGAAGACGACATAGGGGGGGCTCTCAAATTTGAATGTAGGGGCAGGGGGAAAGATGGGGGGTTTTCAGCCTCCATTTGTTCGACAGTCAAAAAGGGATTTCTTTTCCGTTTATTTTTGGTCTTAAATCTGGGGTGGGAAGGGATTTTCATCTTCCCCCCTTTGAGAAAAGGAAGCAAAAGGGGGCTGGGTTAAAGAAAAGAAACATCTCTTCAAAGGGACTTTTTCAGAATCAAAAATGGGCATTGTATAGGGAAATGGGGGCTTTTTTAAACGGGGAAATGGGGGGTTGCTCGGGCCCTGTTTCGGGAAATCCCTTGTAGATCATGATAAAACCAAAAAATTTGACCGGATGGCCTAAAATGATGTCCGATTTTTAAAGAAGAACTTGTGCACCCCAATTGAAAAGCTCTGAGGAAGTGGGGGGACAGCCCTGTGGAAAAACAAAATAAACTTCCCAAGAATAGTGTCCAAGGGTCTCATCGTCTCCATGTTTTTGTGCGGGGAATTTAAAGCTTGGCCAAAAAGCCTTCAAAAATAGGGGAAGTTGAAAGGGGGGTTGAGTAGCCCCAAATTTTCCCCGAGTGGAGTTGTGGGAAAAGGGGTTTTTTTCCGGGTTTTTGAAACCACTCTTTTTGCCTAAAGTGGATTCTTGGTGTAAATAATGTCCTTTGAAAGAATAGTGAAAAAAATTTTGCTGGGGAAGGGGGACATTGGTTATCCTTTAAACAAACAAAAGTGATGGGGCCCTAAATCCTTTATTTTTTTTTAGTTTGGGTCGGTAAAAAAATGAGCACACGCTTTTTTCCCGGGGACCATGGGAAAAGGTCTTGGTACCCTGGATATGCAATGTCCGGGGAAATACAACTTTCTTTGAACCCCCATTGGAGTTTGGGACTGTGAGATTTTACAGTTGTTTGATGCCAAATGTTTGAAGAAACAAAAAGACCCTTGGGATTGAAAAAGTTAAAAAAATGGGGGCAAAAAAGAAAATTATAATACTTTCCCTTTCAAGGCTTAAGTCAATGGTTGGGTGAGATTTTGCACCCTTTTTGAAGAAAATCCTCATCCGGGTTGGGCTGGTTCCCACGTAATTTAAAAAAGCAAAAGGGTATTGACAGTCCTTTTTGTAGGGGAGCCTGAAGAAACTTTTGCAGAAAAATGACTGGAAGTTGGCGGGTGAAAAAGGTCCCTTGGCTGGGGGGAAAAACCCGGGAGCCTTGGGGCCACAGGGTTCTTTTAATCCGTGCCCGGAAGGGACTGCCCTGAGTCCTGAACCAAATGGTTTTTTTGGGGGTTTTCACCAGAGAAAAATTTTCTTTTTGGGGGAAACCCAAAGGTTTTATTTGCAGGGAAACGAGGGGTTGGCAACCTATTACCCGGGAAAATTTTCTGTTTTTGTGACTCCAGAGATTTTTCCCATGTTTAAAAAGGATATTGAGGCAAGCGGGGGCGGGGAAACATCCTTTTTTCAAGAAGACATGTACAGGGGGAAGGAAGGTTGCCGACATAATCGGCCCTTTTTGACCAAACTTCAGGGGTATTGTGTCAAAATTCAGGGGTATTGTTGATGTGGAAAAAAACATGTAAAAGCGCGGGAAACCAGCTTGTAGACCCTTCATTTGAAATTGGAGTATTGTAGTCCAAAAAAATTTCCAGAAGAATTATATTTGTTAGTAGAAATTTAAACGTTTTAAAAATTTTCAGTTAAAGGGAAAGATTAGTTGGGTAATTTAGGGAGAAAGTAGTTTAGACAGGGGGCCCCAAATTGCTGCCCCAATTTGGGAAACGGGAAAGTTAAAGCAAAAATTCGGGGTTGGTGGGCCCCATCCACTTAAACGCATAAAAGGGTAGTCAGGAAAAAGTTCGCCCCGGGGAAAATGTCAGAAGTTTTCAGAACCGATCGGCTGCTGTATCTACAGGAAAAAAAAATTGGGGGCCCATTAATTTGAAGTTGAGGGTTTAAACCCACGGGTTCAGAATGAAAGTGTGTTCTCTGGGCATTGAGAAAAACTTTTAGACATAGGTTTCCCCGGAATCCAAAGGGATGAGGGGTCCCCGTTGGGAGGGGGTTTTTATTTTTTGGAAAAGGCGGATAAATGAATCTTGGGGAAAATTGCTTGTTGGTACAAAATAGGTTTAAAGGTTTGGTAACTTGAGGTCCAATGAATGGATTATTATTGAAAGACTGGGTCGGGTTTTGTGTTTTTTTTGGTTGAATCTTGGGGTTGATATTCAAAAACTTGAAAATGAGGTTGAAGTTGTTTAATATGTTTGGGGTTTATTCCCGGTTTTTGGCTGTCCATTGGTACAAGATTCCTTTTGTCGTCACGAGCTTTAGTGCGGCACTGCCTCTTTATATGCCGGGAATTGGTTGCAGTTTAAAAAAAGGGTTTTTTGAGTTTTGGCTTGTCCGCCAGGGGGTGTGTTCGGAAAAGTCGCAACCGTTTTTCTCGATTGGAATCTGTAGGTTTATAACCAGGGAAAACGCATTTTAAAGATTTTAGAGTATGGTGTTGGGTGAGCTTAGAGCCCCGGGGAGCTCTTGAATAGGGTCACATTAAAAACCTTCTTTAAAATGTTTGGGAAAGAATCAATTCCCGTGCCTTTTGCAATGGAGAAAGTTGAATTCCGGATAATCTGCATATTTTTCTTCCGATTATTTTTTTCAAAGTCCCAAAAAGGGGTTTTAAATTAAAATTTTAACAAAAGCCGTTGGGAAAAAAGGATTTTGTGAGTTTTGTGTTCATGTAAATCCCCCTGGTCCGGAAATTTAAAGGGAGGGCTTTCCGGGGGATAAAAAAAATTTTCCCACGGGTTCAGTTTGGGGCGTAAAATTGGGATATTCACGAGGGGTTCAGCCAAAACGTTCCTTTGCCCAAAAAAAAGACGACAGAACTCTTCCCCAGATTGGGGTAAGTACGAAGTCCTCAAACAAATGTCTTTTGTAGAAACTAATTTGGATAGGCCAAAAAATAATCCCCCAGCCTTAATTTTGGGAAAAATGGTAAAAAGTTTTTTCTAAAAGGGAGAATATGTCCCTTTTGTACTGGGTTTTTCCCGGTAAAAAGGGCCCTAGGGTTTTTTCTCAGGGTCTGGCCCTTTGGGTCAGAAAATTTTTTGACTTTTTTGGGTGTAGGGAAAGGGACTAATTGGTTGAACCGGGGGTTTGTGGGGGGGCAAAAAAATGGATTAGAAGGTTTGAAACCCGGGAGAAAAAAAAGAAATTCCCGTGGGTGAGTCGGGGATGGTGGTGGTTTCTGCCGAAAAGGGGGGGGTAAGTACATGAATAGTCCCGGGGTTTGGGGTGGAGGGAATGTTTGGGGGTAATTTTCCCAAAGGAAAAATGAGGTATACCCTGAAAAAAGGGTGAAGTTGTTTCCCGGGAATTAGTGGTTTGAGTAAAAGGGAAAAGCCATGAAGTCTTCAGAAAATTTTGGGCATAGCGTTTGGGAAATACCCCATATCCGTATTTCAGGTACGGGGGGGAAAATTGGCCCTTTTGTTTTAAGTTTAATTTCATAAGTATGGCCTGTTTCACAGCTATTTTGGGGGAACAAAAAGAAGCCAGAAAAAATTGGGGGGGGGGGAAAGGAAGCGATTTGGGAAATTGTTTTCTTGGGCCACTTCAAGTCGTTATTATAGTTTGTTTCAGGAGCTGAAACAAAAATTGTCATGGGATACAAATTTTTAAAAATGTATAACCCGGGGCCATCAGCATGCATAAAAGAATCACAGTTTTAATTTTCTCCTAGAAACGCAGTCTGTGTGCTGTGAGGGAATAGGGAAAAAATTTGGGGGTCCTTTAAATTTTTATTTTCAGATGTGGGGCCCGGCATTTCCCGTAGCTAATGGGACTTGGGCCTCCCCAAAACTTCCTCTCCGTTATCACTGAAATCCAAAAAAGCGGATATTGAGGTTAGGGGGGTCTTTAAGCCCGTGAGCAAAGGGGAAAGGGTTGCTTTGGGTGGGGTGGGTTTTTTTGTGATGTTGAGGTGTGCTGGCAAAAAAGTTATCACACGGGGGAGTTGCATACAATGTTTAATTAAATATTTAACCCAAATGAATTTATGGAGGGGAGGCGGGATGTCGGGAAAGTTAGGTGTATCAAAATGGCCCTGTTTTAACTTCAACCCCGAACTTCCGGGTTCTTTGGATTGCTTAGGGGTAAAAAATATGGGCCCCAGGAAATGGCCAAAGGGCGGGGTTTGGTTTTGCCTTTCCCGTACAGAGAAAGTTTGGACTTTATAAAAATGAATTTCCCGGGGGGGGAAGGAAACTGAGGTTAAACAATTTTCTGTCACAGGGGATAATCTCAAATATCAAACGATTAACCCTGTAAAGAGCTTTCTTAAACTTAACTACAATTTTTACCATCGTTAACAGGTAATTTTCAAATGTATCTGTCCCATAACAGGTTTAACAGAAACCAAAATCTTCTGGGCCCTAAACAGGCTTTTGGTTTTTCCCTTTAAAAACCCCCTTTTCAGATCGGCCCGTCTATAACTAAAGAGGCTTTGGGCCCGTTTGGGCCCGTTTCTTTCAGGGAAATTTAAAATAATCTGTCTATAACTATATCTGTATAAACTGTATCTGTAAAATTAACCCGTATATAACTTTGGGCCGGGTTCGGGCTCGTTTTCCCGGGGCGCTTAAACTCTGTTTTCTCCTTTTTTTTTTTCCTTTAGGAGCCCAGCTCCTGACCTACCAAAAGGGGAAAAATGATACCGAAAGGAAAATACAAATATCCAGTTTACGTTTTAAATTTTCAGAGCAACAACAGAGGCATTAATTTTGGGAGGTTTTTAAAGGGAACGCATATGATCCATACATGTAAAAAGCACATCAAAAGGAAAATGAAAACTTACACAGGTTCTTAAAGGGGGGGAAAACCACCAAAAAAACTTTCACTTTAAAAAGTCCCAAAAACAGATTTAAATCCAGACTAAAAAACTGCTAACTTTTTATTTCGGGGGGGTTTTTATATGGGCCCCAAAATGAATTTGGGCACTCCAGGAATGTTCAGTCGATTTGGGGAAAACCCTCCCGCCCCCCTCCGGGTGAGGGCCTCGGGCATTTGAGGGACGGCAAACTGTCAAGATGATTAAATCAGGGGTGGAATTATCTTTTGTTTCCCCTTCCCTTTTCCAATTTTAAAAAGGCCCCCTCCCAATTTATTTTTTATTATTGGTGCCACACCAGAGCTCGGAAAAAAATGACCGACACCTTCTGTTTTGGACAGAAATCCGAAGTTTAAAACACAGTAAATTACATTCCAACCCGAACTTTTTTTAAACACATGGGCCCATTTTATTACCCACATGATTGGTTAATTGTGGTTGCAAAAAAGGGCAAAAATTTAATTTGCATGTTTTGTATGAACATTAGCTGATTTTGACCATTCCAAAAACTCTCCTCTGTATTTTTGGGGGGGGGGGAAGTCCTTGACTTTCTTTCTTCTCGCAACAAAGATCTGTCTAAGGAAAAACTGTGTTTTTAAGTTTTCTGAATAACGGAAAAAAAAGCAAATTTAAAATTAATACTAAATCAATTTTAAAGATTTATGATAGAAAAATGATTTAATTTTTTTTTTCCCCTTTTTTCTCTAAATCATCAACTTGACAAAAGGCAGCAGCAAACCCTGGGGTCAGAGAGTGGCACAATGAAAATTTTGGGGGTGGCCAAAAAAAAGTAAAAAGGCCACAGGGGGTCCAATGACCGGGGGGTGGGGGTCACGGGCCCGCAAAACAGCATGAGGGCCCAAAAGTGGGACCCTTTTAAATTTTGGAGGGGGCAAAAAAAAGTAGTAGGGCCAAAATATTTGGGACAAAAGACAGAGGGGTGGAGGTGGGCGGCAGCAACAGCATGGGAGAGAAATGGCACAAAAGACACATGTTGGGGTGTCACGGCACCGCAAAAAGCAAAAAAGCGCATGAGGTTTAGAGAGTGGCACAATGACCAGAGTGTGGAGGTGGTTGGCCAAAAAACAGTCCCTGGTAAAGAAAGGGGGTAGGACATTTCAGAAAAAATGTCAGCAAAGTGTGGGTTCCCGGCGGGTTTGGGGGTCCCGAATAGTGGCTGAGGCAGGTAGTTTTTAAAACCCCGACTCATTTCTCAGGCGTGGAAAAACCTGGGGCCCAACCCGCCTGATTCATCTTGAAAAAAGGGGCATTGTTCCAAATTTCCTGTGGGCCAACGGGGTTTTCCTTGGGGTAACGATGGCCCCCGCGGCCCCAAAGAACACCCCTCTATACCCACTACTGGCCGGCAGGGCATGCTTTTTCCCCTGCAAAATTTTTGGCAAGGGTTTCGGCCAATTTTCCAGTTTTGGTTTCCCCCGTGTCCACGGTTTTTCTAACGGGGTGGCAGAAATGCTGTCCCCAATTTGGTCACCACCTTTGGGTTTAGGGGGCCCGCTCCAGGTCCCCTTTCTGCGGCGGTGCCCCCCCTCCACCAGGCGGGTGGGAAAGGAAACTGCTAATTTTGTGACCCCCATACTTAGGGTTTCTGCTGATGGAGCTGGGGAAGCCCTACGCCCCCACCTTCCCCCAGCAGCCGCGGCGTAGTTTGTGAGCGCTGAAGAACCCCCCCCGGTCAGGGCCCGTCAAAAGGAGGGACGATCCGCCCCATAGGCAGCAGCCAACCCGACTAAAGAAAGGGTTTCCCCATTTTTTGAGTTTGGGCCCCCCTTCAGCAGCCCGGTAAAAAGTCTCCCATTTTTGGGCCGGGGAGGAGGGCCAATAGGTGGGGAGCCAAAAAGTCATCCCTCAAGGATCCCGACTATTCGGCTGCCTACCAGGGAAATCAGCATGTGGGGGCCCTCTGCACAAAGGGGGGCCCCCCCTCCATCTCCACTGTATACTGCCACGTGCTTGGGGTCATTTGCCTGTCTTCCCCCATCTCCCTCTACCTCCCCCGCTGCTCCGCTCCTCCTCCTTGTCAACCCCGGGTAGAAAATCCCCCTCATTTCACCGACAATGCTTCTGCTCCAAATTTTCCCCCT